>ML783329.1:144869-197458 GCA_009831015.1 Picea engelmannii | reverse complement strand
CCAGGAACTCAACAGTGCACTCCGTTTCTACATTTGAGCAGTGGATTTTCGGAGTGTCCTCAAAATTTTGTTTTTGTAAGCCTATATTGTAATGCAATTTGGAATTTTGAGATGATGAAGAACAATCATGCTATTTAAAGGGACTTTGAAGATGCATTGATGTATGCCAATTACATATGTATTTGAGTTATTTTTATTTTCTATTGATAAATGAATTATCTCATTTATAGTTCAAGTTATTTATTAGTTTATGAGCTTATGGATAAGTAAAACATTCAAATGATATTTTTCAAATAATCAAGCGATCTTCATTTATATTCCTGAATCTAGTTGGATGTTTTAGTATCAACATATGAACTAATTGACATCTAAATATTATTTGGGTTGAATCAATATCAAAGTTTGTTGATATTTTGAATCAAGTTGGTATCAAAACTTGTGTGGTATTTTCATATCATTTTTTGTAAATTAAAAGAGTTAATGATATCTTAGAAAACTAGACAAAGAAGAAAATAGAGATGTTGAGAACAAATAATGGTGGAGAGTTTTGCGGAAATGGGTTTGCAGAATTTTTTAAGAAGTGAGGATCAATATCAAGGAAAATAATACTCCATACACACCTCAACACAATGTATTTGCAGAAACAATGAACAAGATGTTGATGTGAAATAAAAGGAGTATACTTAGTGGTGTAGGGTTAGCACATGAATTATGGACATAGGCAGTGAATACTACATGTTACTTGGTAAATAGGTCATCTACATCAATGATGGTTGATAAAAAATTGCATGAGGCACAGACTTCTAAAAAACCCTCTCTTTAAACATATCATAGTTTTGGGTTATGATGTATATGTGCATGTTGCAAGGGGGAATAAGAGTAAGCTAAATAATAAATTTGGAAAATGTATCTTTATTGGTTATAAAGATCCTATAAAATGTTACAATCTTTGGAACCTAGTAAAAACACAGATTGTTTATAGTTGAAAAGTAGTATTTAGAGAGGTGAAAAGTATTCCCAATTTGGAAATCTAACCAAGGGAAGAAGAACTAGAGACAACAAAGTTTGATTTGGAGGGTGAAGAATCTTACTCAACAAAAGAAGATGAATTGAAAGATGAAGAACCTTAGACTCCAATCTTGAGGAGATCAACTAGGGAAATAAGGAAAATAGAAAGGTATACCCCACCTAATTTTCATTTGTTTTTATTCTATATACTGTTTATGATGACCCTATAAATGTTATGGAGGTAGTGGATTCGGAGGTCAGTAAACTCTCGAAGAAGGATATGGTTGAAGAAATGGGTTCTTTCGATAAAAATGAGCTCGAGATCTACTTTAGTTATTAGCTGGAAGAAAAATTGTTGGTAGAAAATGGATATTTAAGACAAAATTGAATCCAAAAGGTAAATTGGAGAAGTACAAAGCTTTCCCAGTAGCAAAGGGGTTTCCTAGGTGGATGCAACACACCCATGATGGGGCATACAAATTTTCATTTTTCTTAAAGGACATATTCTCCATCTATGGTTTGTAGTTTCGATGGTCGGGGAACCAGTTCGACCTCCTGGTCAAGGATCTCTGATGGAGCCAAATGATTCTCTGAGACCTTGATGGTCTCATTCTCTAATTAGATGCACACCCTTTTCACTTCCTGGTGTAGGTCTAAAGGTACTTGCAACCCTCCTCTTCATGCCTGCAAAATCTCAAAGTCTATGCACTAGATCCTTTTCTAATAAGCCCCTTCCTTGATATGACCTTGGGCGATGGCCTTACGTAACCACGTGATTGCAGGTGCAGCCAAGCGTGGTTTGAAACCAAGCCACTTTTCTCCTTGCAATTCACCTTGAGCCTCCACGTGTCCTTTCTTCAAAACCGTGGTTTGGATTGCGACCCGCCCTCAATTTTTTAAAGTTCATGCATATTCGATCCCCACAATGCTACGAGACTGTCGATATCACGATATTGATGGTGCCTCTGAAATGACAGCTCAGATATATCCCTTTCAATGTTGTGGATCAGACCTGACCTCTTTCAAATCAACGGTTGTGATTCATTTCGAAATTCCAAACTTTGAAATTCTCAAGTCTCAAACTTTCCTTTATTCCACATGTCAATATTCTGAGTTGAATATCTGCTGACACCTATCACTATAGATGTGTAGCTACGATTTCCTCCATGAGTCTGGCCTTCAGGAGTTTCAGTTATCAAATTCTCATTTCTTCCAGAGAGATTTCTCTGAAATGAAAGATCGTTTTCCACGCATCCTCCTCAATCGACGGTTCTGCTCTCACTTCGGGACTTTGGCCACCTCAACCAGATCAACGATCCTTAATCTCCCTCCTCAATCAATCATCGAGATCTTTTCTGGGTCTACATACCTTTTCCTCCTCTCTTTTCTTTTGGAGTTATAGCTTTGGCACCACTTTTCCACCTTCACATTGACGACTCTCGTCACTTCGGATTTCTGGACTTCAGAAATCTTAAATATCAAATCTCATTTTTCCCTAATAGATTTTATCCAGAATTTATAATCCACTGATGCATGTCCCTCTCGGATCAATGACTATGATCCCTTCATGTCTTCTAACTTCATATTTCTCAGTCCTCAACTTTCACTCCCCCTTGACATATGCAGCTTACTACCGCATGTCTTCTTGAATTAGATAGTTGAGGCTTACTTTGGGCCTTTACCCGAAATCCACAGATTTATGCCATGTCTCTTCTGGATTAGATGATCTAGATTCACTTCGGATGATCCAACGCTTGATATTTACTCGGAAGATCTGACGACCAAGATCTACTTTGGATGATTGGACGATTGAGATTTAATTCGGCTCTCTGACTCTTCAGACTTCGGGAGTCTCAAATATCTACTAAAAACTCTCAAACATATTTCTCTGGAGTCCATGATCCGTCACTACGCATCCTTCTAGATACGGTGGTCTAGATTCACTTCAGGTCTTCAGGGTTCGGGAGTCTCAATTCTCAACTGAAACTCTTATGTAATTTACCCGAAGCTTGCGATCTATTTCCATGTGTCTCTCTCGATCTACCGATCCAGAGACCTTCAGCTCTTCGGCTTTTTAGTGCTTCAGCACTTTGGCTCTTCGGCGCTTCAGCTCTTCAACACTTCGGCTCTTCGACACTTCGTAGCTTCGGCACTTCGGCTCTCTAACTTTCAGGGCTTTGGGAGTTTGTCTCACTCCTCACTTGGAAACCTCCGAAGTAGTTTTCCCTGAAGTCTCTAATCTATCAACACGTATCTCCCATCGGCCGACAGACAGGATCTACTTCAGCTCTTCAGCTTTTGGGAGTTTCAAGCTTCTACGCACTCGTTTCTTTCCAAAGTGCATTTACCCAAAATATATGATCTCCTAACATGTATCCCCCTGGCGATCAATGACCAGGATTTACTTCGACTGTTTGTCCTCCTCCTTTTCCACAAACCTCTGAAGTTGTGGATCTTACACCACATATCAACCTTGACGATGGATGATTTTGATTGACTTTAGAACTTTGGGACTTCGCAAGTCCACTCTCCTGTGCACTTTCAAAGGGTTAGGCATTGTGCACTTTCCTTGGGATCCAATGAATGTTGGTCCTCGTACTTAGATCTGATGACCCAGATTTGATCTCCTCCTGTATCATCTTCTAATTGTCTGGACTTGGATCCCAATGGTCCAAATCTTTTAGAGTGCTTGATCCAACAGTCACTGTTTCTCCTCCTCACGATATTTCACTTTCTTCCCTAACTTGGGAGATTTCATATGTTTCAAAGGTATTGACCTTCTATTTACTTCCCGCAAGCCCTAATGCATGGGTCTCAACTTTCTCTTCCCCCCCTAAGCTTACAAACTTGAAACTAGTTCACCTCTTGGACGTCATCTGCGCTTCTGAAAAGCACTAGTCTCTTCTGAACTTGGTCCTTAGGGAATTTCGAACCCCCACATGATCCTTGTGTTAATATGATTCTGTCGAATTGATGGTCCATGACCTTCCTTGATCCAATGGTCAATATCATATCACAACTTTGGGTTTTAGAAGTTTAATCGCACTAATGCACGATTCTCCTGTCGCGCGAACTCCACACTCACAAATCCGATGATCAAGGTGGGTCCCGATAGATCCTTGGATCTACGATCTAGATCGTATCATGATTTCGGGTTTTAGAGGATTCATCCCCTTCACGATTATTACCAACATTCATCGATCTTGTGAAGACTGAAGAAGTCGAGGTGTTAACACCTGCGCTCCTCCTTCAAATCTAACGGTCGTGACAGAACTTGGATCGTCCAAATGGATCTTGTCCGTTCATCTTCCAAATGAAAGGATATTCCCTTTAGATACTTGAGTCTCTCTATCCTTCACGAGCTTCGTTAGTTATGGATGATTTAAGAGCGTTGCGCTCTTTCTCCAAGGATTAACACTTAGAAGGGTCTTCTTCACTACTCTTTCACTCCTTCATCAAGTCTAGAACTTAAGTGGTTCTTGGTCTCTACTTGCCTCACAGAGAGCCTGTGCATATCTGCACTACCTCTCCTAAGCTTAATAGACTCCCTCCTCCAAGAGACTCAGAACGACTAGGAGGGTTGACCTGCATACATGAAACTATTCCCACGTTCGACGAACTCACAGTTCGTGGATCTGGCTTAAGCCACCACAAGACACAATCATTTACGAGTATAAAAAAACATCCAAATCATGCAATTTCCTACTTGCCTAATTACACAATCAAGCAGACACAAAAATGGTACAATATAAATCATTAATCTTCTCAAGGATTCTTTCTCTATTTCAGCTTCTGCTTGGGTTCTATTCTTTGCAACATTCAGATATTTCTCCCTCTGTTATAGCCCTGGGTGAGGTTTATCATATGCTCACTCAGCATTAAGCTCGTGGACTTCTATTCATCCTTCGCTTGAGAGATCTGCGCATTCTCCTTACCTATTTTTATTATCTCTTTTCCCCAGGATGGTTCTTGACCCATCTCGTTCCTTCTGTCAAAAGGGAACTTGGGTCAGCTTGGTTTGTCATACCCAGTGGTACTTCAGGCTGACATTCTACAGTCAAACCATGCTTTCATTCATGGGAGTGGTTGATAATTCAACCATTGGTCCTTTCTTCATTAAATGGTTTCTCTCCTTGGGATCCGAAGGAGATTTATTATCCCCATCGAGGTAAATTTGGGGTTATTTGATATAATGAACCCTCTCTTATAGTTTTCACAATATTTCCTCTAGTGATATTATGGCTAGTACTTTCAAGGCTTCACCCCCACAGTTAGTTATTGGCAATTCAAACAATAATACATTTACACTGTCAACATGCTTTAGCATGGTAATCCTATTTTATGATTAATTACAAGTTGGGGGAAACAATGGTGTTACAATTCCCTCCTCTTAAAGGAACACCATCCTCTGTGTTCTTTCTCAAAAACACCTACTTTCAATAATTCTTGGACAACAAGCATAGTAATCATAGTCTCATGTGATAACATTGTATAAAAATTTCTAAGATTTTTTTTTAATCTTAGCACAATAATTATCTGCGCAGTTTGTGGATTTGTATCCACATGGTTGTTTTGTTATCCAGTCTCATTTTTTTTCCTTGACATACCTGTTTTGGGTGGGAAATCCCTCCTACGGACTAGCACTAAGGGTTTAATCATGCATGCATAAAATGACCATTTGAAGGCCTCTACTTTTTTCCTATTTTTCCCAACACAAAACCCCACATTCATGCAATACAAAGGTGCAAACAAGATTAGGTAACTCTACCTTAAATCCTTCATTTGATGTCGATCCATTCACTTTCACTCAGTCCTTGACTGTAAGCCTCCTACCAAAGCTGACCTCCATTCGCACATGGACAAACAAAGAGCTGCAAACATGCATTTCATATACTAATTGCTAGGTTAGATGTGACAATATCATAAAATAAATACACAATTTGAACACATGATATGGTGGGACGAAAAAAGTATTCCTTTTTGTATTAATCTCCACAAGAGTAAAATTTAGAATATGTGGTCGGCACTTCTCTTCAAATCTGGTCCTGGGCTCCTCTTCAACTGTGCTCCAACTGCTTCTGTATATGCTTCTCCTCACACAATAGTTGCAAAAGTTGAGGCTAGGGGAATGCTAATTCGGGTAGAGTTTATTTACTATGATTTTCCTCCTTTCAAATGGGACCCCTAAAAATTATTTTATAAGCTAGAAGGAGCTAGGTATTTAGTCGAGTGACTGGCCATGCATGGTCGAAAGGTTTAGTTAACTTACCCAAAAATGTGTTTTCCATCAGCAACTTTCCATTTTTTCGTGCTTTTGTAGGTACACGCGGGCTATAATGGGATAGATAGCATGTACACATGGGCTATAGTGGGTTAGCTAGAGTGTACACGCAGGCTCTAGTGGGTCATCTAGCGTGTGCCTTTAAAAATGTGTTTTTAAGAAGAGATGTTCAGTAGTGGCTTGGAAAAGAAGGCAAATGAGATGGCCTAATGCTAGGTAAGCATGTCTGGTGAAAATTAGGGTTATAACAGATGCCCCCTAATGTGTGAGGTCAGAAGAGCATCTAATGGCCAAAATAAATTATCAATCTTCACCAAGGTACCAAACCAATGAGCCCAAGGACCAGAATTCGGGAGGTGCCATCTACAAAATAACAATTGTCTCACCGAGGTGGGCATACCCATGCTTGGAATGAAATAAAATCATGGATACAAATCAAATACACTATATATCCATGTCATATAAATATATAATGTGTAGCCGCGAGCAATACACAATGGATCTACATCTAGAAATAAAAAATATATACATTTATGGTATCCATCTTCTAGAAGCTGATAAGGCCTGATGGCTAGAGATGAGGTCTTCAGAGCTCGAGCATCAACTTCAAAATCTTCAAAACTTGGGTAGGAGTGTAATATGAGTGTACAAATACACTACCCAGGGGTCTTCGACGGCTTGTCAGGAACAGACTAGAGGATTTTGATGATCAAGTTGAGGGCTTCATGGATTTCGAACAAAGACTTCATTGGGATTTAGGGATGGTCGGGCATGGGGTAAGAGACAATACTGCAGAGGGGCCGACTCAAGATCAGTAATAACTTCCCTTGGAAAATAGCACGGTATAATATGAGACTCAGGTGGCATGATATTTTGAGTTCACGATGCAGGAGGCACCACAAACTCTCCATATGTTTGGAAGAATAACCAAAGGGAGGAGGAAACAACTCTATGTAGTGAGAACAACTTCCTAAGGTCATATTAAATCCCAGGACTTTGACGAACAAACAAAAGGATTTGATTTGTCTAAGGGCGACTCATTGTGCTGCCAATAAAAAGAAAATACTTTTCTCTTCCTCTTTTTGGGATATATTTGATTTTTTTTGTCTTTTTCAATAATTTTGGAAAGATTTGAAAAAGAATAAAAGAATGCTACGTTACAAAGGAGGATCGAGTGTCGCAAACATACTAGTTCCAAGCACACAAAACACAGGGATTCTCTGGGCAAAGGGACATATGCAGGAAAAGGAAACTTGGGAAAAATCCTCCAGGAGCCAAAGGTGTCAAGACACAGAGGCAAAGTGCTATAAGGCTTGCATATGAGGCATGCTTCAGATGGTTCAGTTGAGAGAAACATGGAGCTGACCTTAGAGAAAAGATGCAGGTATGCAAATGTGGTTAACAAAACACACAATGCTAATGTCCTTCGATGTAATTTTAACGAGCCCAGAGAAGGTAAGCTCAACGGTTTTTCATATTTAGAGAGTCCAAAAAAACATAAATGGAGACTCTGCTGGGGTACCTTTTTTGAAGATAGTCTAGTTGGCTTGAAAAAGGGGTAAACTAGCACCGACCAGACGTCTAATAAAAACCATTTTAACGAGTGTGATAGAGACAATATCACTCGGTGATTTTTTCATTTTTAAGGAGTTTGAAAAAAGATTAACTATGGACTCCATCGGGAATGTTCTTTTGGACCATTTTAACGAGTGTGAAAGAATAAGGTCACTCAGCTATCTTTACAATTTTAGGGAGTCTGAAAAGATCTTAACTATGGACTTTGTGGGGGTTCTTTTTTTCATAAATTTAGTCCCTTAGGCCTCAAAAGGGTTAAAATCATACCTGAGAATACTCTTCTAGAGAACCGAAGATCCTAGAGTATACCTTTGTTTGTGCAGTTGACCATCTAGACTAAAAAAGGGGTAAACTACTGCTGGATAGACGTGGCTTCAAATTTCAATTTAATGAGCGCGAAGTTCAACAAGATCACTCGGCAATATTTTTATGTTTAGAGGGTCTGAAAAAGGCTTAAAAGAAGACCCGTTGGGGGCTACGAATCAAGTATGAAACTGGTTCAGGTAGAGCCCGTTGTTAGGCTCAGACCAAGAGTCTCTTCAATAGTCAACTTGGAAAGTCTTCCAAAAGGGAAGAAAACACGAACCACGGTGTAAGTCCACCCGGGGTACAGAAACCGTAGTCATGGCTTCAAGGATAGTCTCATCTGAAGGAAATTCAAAATTCGAGAAATCACACAAATGAGGGTCGACAGTCCTAAAGGGTGAAGTAAACTGACCATACTCCATATGATGATGGAGGTTCTGGCCAGGACTGGCAGAGTCTATCAGTGAATAATGATAAGCACAAGGGCTTGAGGATCTACAAACAGCGAGATCCGACTCAAAATGATACTCAAGATCACTTGGACCAAGAGGGGGAAGCAAAGGCTCCCATGCCCCCATTGGATAAACCAATGGATCTATTGTTGGGACCAAGTCTCTATAAGAAAAACATGATTGCATAGGTTCCTACTCAAAAACAATTGAACATCGAGGATAAGATGCCACATAATTAACCTGTGACGGGGTGGAGTCTACACGAACACTAGGAACATATAAAAGGGCAGCATGAACTAACATTGAATTAGAATGGTGATTATCAGATGCCAACTGACCAATAGTGACAATGCTTCCATTGTGGGGGAAATGCATCACCCGAAAAAGCGTAGATACCACATCGTTCATAGCATATACATAATCATGCCCGAGAAGCATATTGAAATCTAACGGGCCTTGCACCATTATAACATCGACATGGGAAATCTTCCCATATAATGATATAGGCAACTGAGGTAGAACCCCCAAATATTCACTAGGACATCTGTCAAAATCCAATAGTTCATGCGAAGAAGACAAAATCTTGGGAGATCCCAAGAATTTCCAAATTGAGGAGGATAAAAATACTTGTAGAGGCTCCTTCATCCACAATACATCGATAAATCTTTGTTGAATTAACTTCAACCCTTATTTGAAAATGTGCAGAAGAAGGAAGACAAGGCTCAACAAGATCATTCCAATCAAAGGAAACCATCCTAGGGCTTGGAGGGGGTGTTCTTGGAGCGAGCAGAATGCCCCCTTGTTATGAAAGTACGGAACTAGAAATGCTGAAAACATAGTCGGTAGACACTTCACTCCCCAAGAGAGGAGTGGGATCAGATGAAGATGGCATCGGTGTGACCACTTTGGTAGACTCAACACTCTTCAAGAGAAGAGTGGGATCAACCAAAGATTGCAACGACGTGACCACTTTGGTAGAATCGACACTCTCCAAGAGAAGAGTGGGATCAACCAAAGATTGCAATGGTGTGACCACTGACTCGACACTTTCCAAGAGAAGAGTGGGATCAACTGAAGATTGTGACAACGTGACCACTTTCTCAACCAATGACTACATAGGCTGCGAGACTACATGGTCTAAAGGAACCTCACCCCTTAAAAGAGGAGTGGGATCAACCAATTATTGCATCAACATGACCACTTTCTCAACCAATGGTTGAATAGGCTAAGAGACTACAAGGTATAAAGACACCTCACCCCCCAACAAAGGAGTGGGATTAGCCGATGACTGCATCAACATCTCCACTTTCTCAACCAATGGCTGAATAGGCTAAGAGACTACAATGTTTGAAGTCACCTCACCCCTCAAAAGAGGAGTGGGATCAGTCGATGACTACATTGGCATGACCAGTTTCTCAACCAATGGCTGAATAAGCTGAGAGACTAAAAGGTCTGAAGGCACCTCACCCCTCAAAAGAGGAGTGGGATCAGCCAATGACTGCATCATCATGGCCACTTTCTCAACCAATGGTTGAACAGACTGGGAGGAAACCTCAGAAGACTTAGAATCAGAAGATCTTGCAGACAAGGACCACAATATGTGTACCTATGGAATGACAGGACACAAATGAGTAAGGTTATCTCCCTTTCAAAGCTTACAAGGGAACTTAGACTTACATCCCATCTATCTAGGTTTCTCAACAGAATCAATGCCCCCAACATGAATGGCAGTGGCTGGTTGCACATCTCCAACATGACTTGCAGAGGTTGGTGATCAGTCGATAACATGACTCACAGAGGCTACAAACCTATTGCCAGTATGAATAGTAGGGACTGAACTTTCCCCCCCAGCATGACTTGCAGAGGGTGGGTGCTTTCCCCCAACATAACTTGCAGAAGTTGGGTGTTGGTCTTCAACATGACTTGCAGAGGTTGTCGACCTATATCCAACATGACTCGCAGAGGTTGGTGATTTCTTCTTCCTATTCTTCCTCTTTCTATTTCGTTTAGACTTCCGGTTACTAGTAACTGTACTTTCACCAGAGGCGACAGAAGGAGGAGGAGAAGACTTTGTTGATGAAGAAACATCAACAAGGTATCCATGAATTAAGGTGATTAATTGAGAAGTGTTAAGAGAATTCGGGAAATTTGGAACGGTACCCAACCAAACCGGTAGTCCCACATTCAACCCAGGAATGTACAAAGTGGCCATCAAAGGGACACCAACATTTTCGAAGAAAGGAAAAGCAAAAGAATTCTCTTGCAAAGGGGTTCCTTGGTTGGTATCATTGGGAACTTTAGCCATGAATATCTTATGCACAGGTTCTCCCTTTGCAGGATCGTTCAAGTCCGTAAAAGTCTCACACATTGACTTTGGCAAATCAGTGTTATCAAAACAATGCCTATAAAGAGGCGGCTCCACGTTTCTAAGTGGAAAACTGAAAAAGTCCTCACGACTGGCAGAGTGGGTGGTCTACCACCCTAGGTCAAAGACCCAAATCCATGATCGACTAAATCACTATGGAAAACTAGGGAGCACAGAGCACACACTAGAAAAACTCCTAAAGGAAAATCAAGCAAATGACTAACTAGTTGGAAGAATAGTTACACCAACCAACACTAGAGAAACTTACCGGTGCAAGTGAAACTTTAATACAAAATCACCCTTTGGGTATACTCTGCAAAGCATGGCCCGATGTCTATCCTAGGTACTATGGTATACCCCCGCGGTCACCTATGTAAGTCCCTAAAATAAAGGCAACTAGGTTGCCATCTTGTGAACAATCACCAGGCGGGTACAGTCGATAGTTGGGTCAACCGCACTGAGAAGGGTATCAAGCCTGAAACCTATCAAGGGTATCAAAAGAAAGTGTTCCGAAAGACAAATGAGGACCTCGAATGGATTCGAGACCCATGAAGCTCCGTGGAAAATGTGATCAACAAAATCCCAAGATAAGTGCTCTATATGCGTTCCCCACTACACTTGGTCTGGCTTTGGAGGGGTTATCTCCGCTACCTTTCCGCACACGACCTTGTGTTTATCCCCTGTGTTATAGGGGGGTCCCAGATAATTTCCATGTTACTGGACTTCTACACTTCTTAGCACAGACTCGTATGTTTGTTTTATAGCCTTGAAGAGTTTCCTCTCCAACATAAATCAAGGCTCTAGCCTAATCTAGTTGATGGACCCTACAAACATAAAGTCTAGTAAATTTTAATTAGCGTTCTTTTTACTGGCTTGATTTACTCAAAAAAGGGTATGGTAGTGCAACTAATGTTGTTAGGACTCTTGCAAAAAATTAAAATTGTAAGAAACACTAGCAAAGAAGGATTATCTTTCTTATTTTCTTTTGAAATGTTGTTAAGATGAGAAGAAAACCCAACACTATGCTAATTTCTTTTTCTTTTTCAAATAACAATGCAAAGAAAATGCCAAGAAATAAAGATACCTAACAAGGTAAGTTTTTTATATTTTCTTCCAATCAAAGCAGAAATAACAAAAGATTCTAAAAGAAACTGATGAATGCACGATTCAAAATGAAACTCATTTTTCTTAAAATTTCAAGCTAAAAATAAGTTTAAAATCTAGGAAACACAATAAATCTTTCAATGAAAAAGCAAGCTATGCTGGAATCCAACCTAGGATAAAACTGCTATGACAGAGACCAATATTAAATCAAGGAAATCCCAGAGAGGTATAAATCTTGATAAGGAAGAGGATGATTGCCTCTCCTTAAACAAAAGATTTCTCAACATGCACACTGCTGACAGTTCAACAACCAGCATGTGCACATGAGCTGAGTAAGGTTAGAGCATGTGTACATGCATGTAGGCCTTATACAGTCTACGTATACCTTTGCAATTCTTCAAAAAATGAAAAAAAAAAACAGGTAGTCAAACACTGGCAGAGACTACTGGTATTGAGAACCAGAGTCCCTTGAAGACTCAGAAACTTACTTTGACAGAAAAGAAAAACAATTCAAGGAAAATTTCATAGAACAAAACCAATCTGAGGTGGTACCTAAGCTACAAATTACAAAAAAAAATACCAGAATGAGATCCAAAAAACCCCTAAGAAGGATCACTTATGACATGGGAGAGGATGACTGCCTCTCTAAAAAAAAAAAAAAAAATTGAACTCAGACACGCGACTGACACTTCATCAGCTAGCGTGTGCATGTGGGCTATTTGAAGGTAGGGTGTGGGTACACACATGTAGGCCTTATATAGGCCGCATGTACCTCTGTGAATTCTGTAAAATAAAAAGTAGCCAAGCAAAGAAAGTAGGGAATACTGGTATGGAAGAACAGAATCCCTACTAGCTCAGACTTTTGTAGAAACTCATAAAAAAGGTGGTGAAACCAATTTAAAACTACCAAAAAAGTACCCCCAGAAAACCTGAGAGTTCCCCAGTATGGTCGCCAATTCTATTGTGGGTGGGAAATCCCTCCTATGGACCAACTCTAAGGGTTCAATCATGCATGCAGAAAATGACCATTTTAAGGCCTCTACATTTTTCCTATTTTTCCCAACACAAAACCCCACATTCATGCAATACAAAGCTGCAAACAAGATTAGGTAACTCTACCTTAAATACTTTGTTTGATGTCGATCCCTTCTCTTTAACTCACTCCTTGACTACAAGCCTCCTCCCAAATCTGACTTGCATTCACACACGGACAAACAAAGATCTTCAAACATGCATTTCATATACTAATTGTTGGGTTAGATGTGACAATATCATAAAATAAATACACAATTTGAACACATGATATGGTGGGACGAACTAGTATTCCTTTTTGTATTAATCTTCACAAGAGTAAAATTTAGAATATGTGGTCGGCACTGCTCCTTGAATATGGTCCTGGGATCCTCTTCAACTTTGCTCCAACTGCTTCTGTATATGCTTCTCCTCACACAATAGTTGAAAAAGTTGAGGCTAGGGGAATGCTAATTCGGGTAGAGTTTCTTTACTATGATTTTCCTCCTTTCAAATGGGACCCCTAACCCTTATTTTATAGGCTAGAAGGAGCTAGGTATTTAGTCGAGTGACTAGCCATGCATGGTCAAAAGGTTTAGTTAACTTACCCAAAACTGTGTGTTTCATCAACAACTTTCCATTTATTCGTGCTTTTTTAGGTACACGCGAGTTGTAATGGGATAGCTAGCGTGTACACATGGGTTTTAGTGGGTCAACTAGAGCGTACACATAGGCTATAATGGGTCAGCTAGCGAGTGCCTTTAAAAAAGGTGTTTTTAAGAAGATATTTTTAGTAGTGACTTGGCAAAGAAGGAAAATGAGATGGCCTAATGCCAGGTAAGCATGTCTGGTGCAAATTAGGGTTATAAAAATACCCATTGGGTGCATGATCCCCATCAATAGTTCAAGATAACTATCAAGGATTTATATTCCTTGCAGTCACTCACCCTCTAGGCCTAGTCTCAGGCATCCCCTTCTCTGCTATACAGTCCCTCGGGTGATCCATCTTGCCTTGATAAGGTTTTCTTGCACAAGTGTTACACATTATTTTGGTCACTCTAGTGATGTCTCTACAGTGATGTGTTTAAGATCTCACAAGGACTTTTTTCCCGAGAAAAGTGATTGTTGTCTTCCTCTACAAAACATATTTTTAAGATGAGTTCACAGGTTGCATATATTGTAGTGTGCGAAAAACCCTGATTCTTACAGGCTACTCTATACCTGGATTGTGAGGAGTTTGCAGTTTTCTCTATAGGCAGGGTGAAAACTTGTTTCAAGGCTAAAAAGGAAGAAGAGGTTATGAAGGTTCTAGAAGAGGATCTTCTAGAAAATGAGTTGGCATTCACATGGTTGGCATCCTACTGACTTCTCAGATTTAGTGGGATCATCCTCATCCCTTTAACCATCTCTCCTTCTCCTATATATTGAAAGGTTTCTCATGGAAGAGGTTAAGCAAGATTGAATAGAGAATTGATGAAAGAATAGGTTCAGAATTGAGTGAGGAATCCTGTTTGAATTGGTGCTTGAGGCCTCCATTTGTCCATCAAGCCATAGTCGATCTTCTTCATGCAAGTTTGGAGAAAGTGTGTTTGTTGGAACAAAGGACCACCGAAAGGAAGCTTGCAACATCAAGGCAATATAGTTGTATCTTATACTTTCATTTAATATAATACAGTTGCATGTCCCTTTCCTATAAAATCACTCTTATTTTATTACATGACTCCTTGATCACATGTTTAAGTCTTCATTGAATGTATTATTGTTTCTTTCACCTTGGTCGATTTGTGTTGTTGTAGATATAACATTACAAGGTAGCCAAAATCAAGCAGGGACAACAAAGACATAAGGAAGTGATATCTAAAGGTATGCCACTTATTCCTTCTTTGATAACAAATTCAATGATAGTTACTTAGGGAAAGCGTCATGTCCTGTCCTATTTTGTTCTAGATATAGGTGGATCTATGGAGATCTGTTAGTGTTTGCATATACCAATTTATCCTATAACAAAATTGGTGACTCCACTGGGGATACGACTCATTTTGTGGCTTTTGTTGGCCACTTTCTCTTAGCCTAATCTTTTTCATTTCCAACCAATCTTTAAGTCTATGGGAGATCCATATAGACTCTCTGGACCTAGAAGTTCACTTATCTTTTTTGTCCTTCTTCAAAATTCACTTTGATTTCAAACAGTCTCTCACTGTACCTCTCTAGAGACTATGAAATCCCTTGATTTTTGCACCCTATGGTTCAGTCCAGTGAGACCTTCTTTCACCCTACCTATGTCTAGACTGAAAAAATGCCTAATCTTCACATTGCACCTCACTACTAGGCTGCGAACGCGTTTGTAAATTTTTGGATTAGGTCTTCTTATCCTTTTTTATGCCCAGATTTGTTTGTTTACCTGGGAAGAACTTCTTTTGCCAATGTTTGATTGTCTGTTGATTTCAAATATCATGGTTGATTAGTTTTTGGAGATCGAAAACTCTTCTTAATCATTTTTTACTTCTTGACCTTTTATCGACAAGGGTATAATCTTTGATTCTGAGATCTAAGTGCTTGTTTGATCAAAAGTCTTTGATTGGATTAAAAGTTGGGATTGATTGCGTTTTTGGATTGCTTGCTGCCTGGAAAGTTCTTTGTCCATGTGCATTTGACGAACTACTTTCTTGTCATTTTTATTTTTATCTACATTGAAAGTTTGATTTGGGTGCTTGTTGAGTATGTCAATTTTCGTTGATTACTTGAGCTTTATTCCTTACATCCCTGTTTTGGTTTGTGAAAGAAAAATTAAAGCCTTGTTTTTCTTTAGAATTGTTTAGTGAAAAGAACACTTCTTTTTTTTGAATAAGTCGCAGTAAAAGAGAAATTTTGTTTGGGTTGTTTTTGTTTTGAAGTGATTTGTTATTTTGTTTTAGCTCGTTTGAAACAAAAATCTTATTTCTTTCTTTGCATTAGATTGGGGGCATCCTTGCATTTGAAGTAGAAAAATTGCATGATTTTTGGTCTTAAATTCTTAAACAAATTCCCCCTCATGGCCAGGGGGGGGGGGGTGAATCATGTATTGGTGTACACTCTATTTGTCTCATTTCTTGAAAATCTTGATATTGGTGAGTTTAGTAAATTTTGGGACATTGTGCATTTGGGAATGATAAATGTTTTCTCCTTCTCATAGCATAGCTTTCATCGAAATGAAGAGATTGCATCTTCATCTCTTTGCATAAATTTCTATTCGGTCAAAACACCATATTTTTCACGCCATTTTCCTATTGAGTAACAACGGCCATAAAATAAAGAGCTTATAAAAAATTGATTAGACACTGTTTATACTTTCTGGTAGCAAACCTACATTAGATTAGTTGCAGGGCTTTGGAATAGGTGTGAAAGATAACTTTCCAAAGTTGCAAAAAAACATAGAATCTTGAGTTAGGGAGCGGTTAAATCCACTTACTACATTTTGTCCTGGGTAGCCCTTCTAACACAAGGGTCAATCACAAGTTCACATTGAGACTGGCAGAGTTACTCACCCTTATTTGTTGGTCTTGGTGTAGATATTGCACATATTATGGGGGTCATTTGAAGGTATACCCACAATGATGAGTGGAATACTTTCAAGTTGATTTTGGGCTAGATACCCTGTGATGCAGCGAGGTCCACCCTACACCCCGCAGGGTCTCTCCACCTGACCTCCTGCTCACAGGATCGTTCAATTCCCTTCTTCTGAGCCAAAGAAACTCTTTAGATTCGGAAGTGGAATCCCTGTCAAATGCCCGATCCACAGGTCCTTTCAAATCCCACACAGCCTCTGCATTTTACCGTGGTAATCCCTGACTTTCTATCGGGGTTCGGGGTTTCAGACATTTCACTATCGAGAATCACAACACTTTCCAACTCCCGACCTCCGATTCTCCGATGCACCTCAGGCGCTAGCCCTATAGGCAGTGTTCCTTGTCCATATGACCATTACCCCATGACCGTGGCCTTACCTCTTGTCGCGGCTCCTCCTATCGGAATTTCGACACTTGCGATGTCAAAATTCACAAGTCCTCCGAACTCACGATTCTCCGATTTGTGATGCACTCATTCACGTGCTAGCCCTTTCGTCTTAGCTCTTGGCTCATGTGACCGACCTCCGTGACCACTACCTTATCTTGTCGGGGTTCGGGGTTTGCGATGTCATGATGAAAACGCCTACGGGATTCTTGATCGTCCAAATCCCAATTCTCCATTTAGTTGACAGTTGTCCTCCACCTCGGCGCTGTCCTCCTCTTCTGCTATTCTGACAGTTGGCTCCCACTACAACTCTACCTTCCAATAGGCTCTCGCCTTTGATCTACCACCTGTCCTTCACTGTGCACCTGGGTGGCCCCACATGCTCCTCTGTCGGGATATCGCGAATCGCGACTTTGAGCTGCAAGAGTTTCTTGCCTCCGGAAACTCCGATATGTTGAACCCCGACTCCTCGGGATCCTCTGACACGCGTCCTCCAAACGAACGGTTCAAATCTTGTCAGGAAATCACGGATCATGATTCCCTAATGCACAAATTCTTTGCTCCTAGAATCTCTGATATCCCGATTCCCGATTTACCGATGAAGCCTCCTGTCGAGCTTTCTCCGGTAGCTCTCGATCGCTGCCACGCATCCTCTCCAAATGGACGGTCCCGATCTCGTCGGGATTTCAGGACTCCTGATTCCCTAGTTCCCTCGACCTTGAGAACTCTGATTCTCTGAATGCCGATATCCCGATCCTTCGATGGATTCCTGCCACTTGTCCACCAAACGGATGGTACAGATTATGTCGGGGGGTTCCGACCTGGATTTTCCCCGATCTCTTGTCAACGAGAATGATGATTTCCCGATGCGCCTAAACGTCGATGGCGCTGGATCTCCGCCATGTGTCCCTATGCCAACGGACGGTCCATATCCCGTTGGGATTTCGCAACTTGCACTGCCCCAACTCACATGACCTCGAGAACTCCGATTTCCCGATGCCCGGTATCCCGATGACTAAACCTCATGCAGCTTCCATAGATTCGACGGCTCTTGGGTATCTGTCTAAGATATGATGACTTAGACCTGTTCTCCTCGTGAGCTCCTCTTGAGGCTTAACATCCGTGCACCTTCTCCTGATCCAACGACTGACGTGATTTATTCACGAGATCTAATGGCTCAGATCAAATCTCATGTGTGCTTCTCCTATGTGCCTCCTGGATGTAGAATTCCAATGGTCCAGAATCTGTCGGTCTATCTGACAGCTACTGTTGCTCCTTCCTGATCACCTTCATGCCTTCTTCCCAGACTTGGACGAATTTCCCATTCCCAAAGGCTTCGACCTTCATGCTTCCTTTCTTCCTGTGAACTCCTCGACTTAGAGTCTCACTATGCATATGAGGATGTTGTCCTTCCTACGCTTTCTTCTCCTTCCGAACCCTCTAAGGTTTCTTTGACTCCTGCGTATCTGCAGAGTCTTCTCACACCAAGGTACTATCTCTTCGGAGATTTCACAAACACTCAGACCCCTTGGGGGATTCTGTCCTTCTTCTCCCTCAGATGGAGAATGAAATGGATGCCCTCTTGGCTATCCTTCTACTCAAGCCTCCTCTTAATTACTCCTGGGTATTCAACAACCCAGTGGAGGCCCTTCAGTGGACTCTCCCTTCACAACACAAAACTCAAAGATTTCTCTCCTCTTCTGTGCCGTCTGCACAATATCTTGACTCTCTCTTGGCGGAGTCTCTTCTCCATAGAACATTCAGTAGTTATGTCTTCCTGTACACCCTTTGCACTTGCTCAATGCCCTCCTAGTAGAGCTCTCAAAATCCTTAGTGATTCTGTCTTCTGAACTCACAGCAGAGTTCTTCTTCTGTGCACCTATGCACTTGCTCAATGCCCACTTGGCAGAGCTTTCCAGAATCCTCAATGATTCTACTTCCTTTGAACTCTCAGTAGAGTTCCTTCCTCTATGCACATCTGTACACATTCTCAATGCCCACTTGGCAGAGCTCTCACAGAATCCTCAATGATTCTGTCTTCAACTGTGTCCTCACCCACACAGCCTCACCTCCTGAGGTGTTTAGTAACCTCCAAGGTCTTCTTCCTCTTCCTGAGTTGTTGATCTCAGTCCTGTGCCTTAGCACGTCTTCGTCTGACTCCTCAAAGTTCATAAGTGCAACCTCTGTGCACTGGTGTTCAGAGACCATAGCACTCTGTCATGCCATCCTGACATGAAACCTCAAAGAACTCTCAAGCCTGAAATCAGACAAACTCCCTGCAAAATGCTTCACAAACATACTTCACAACATATATATGGAACACCTACAGACATCCATCCAATCACACAGAAAATGCAGGAAAAACTTCTTTGTTTATATTAATGGCAATTGCTTGTAATTATAAGGTGTTCCTCGAGCTCTCTCTGGCTCTTCTCCTACAACCTCATCTTACAACTACTCAAAATGAGATCTCAAAATCTCTTTTACCTGAGGGGCTCATCGAGCGCTTTCCTCCAGGTCTACCTACCCTATTCAATTACAATGAATGGGCTATCTAGTCCAGAATCGGATCTAGATCTCATTCGATCTACAATAAAGGTTGATCTACCTAATGCTTGCTCAAAGGCACGGCTTCCATGGCTCAAAATCCTAAGCACATTAAATTACATTCAATTCAAATTCAAATGAGGCTGTGCCTCCTTTTTAGCATATGAATGCATGCGCGCTGATGTGGCTGGCTGGATGGATGGTTGACATGGAGCAATGCTCCTGCATCATACTCCACAGCTGCAAAAATCATGAGCTCCTGCTCATGAGATTCCCCTCTAAGTTGTTGGAAATCCTCCTGGATCCCAAACGAATCTATGGAGCTGTCCATCCGCTCCATCCTCCTGCTGCTCTGTTGCTGCTGCTGCTTCTTTCCTTCTGCCCAACTGCTCCTTGCTGGCAGTGTCTGCTGAATCTACCATCAGACTTCTGATGTCTTCTATCACCTTATCTAGCTGCTCCAGTGGCTGGTTCTGTTCTTGCAGTCTCCTCAGCTGCAAATTTTTTTGACACATGGGCAGATTGTTATGATCTCCCATGTTATCTTCTTCATCTTCATCTGTGGCCTTCAATTTCCACTTTGCTACAGACTTCAGTTCTGCAGTCTCTTCCTGACTAAATTTCTGCTCAGTCATCCTCCCTGACAGTTCAAATTCTTTCAGTCCTCTTGCTGGCCCTGGATTGTTCAACCAATCCTCCAACATTTTCAGCTCCATCTCCCATGGAGTGATAACTTTACCTGCCTGCTCCTTGGCTTCCTCTGCTGCTAGCTTTAGTGCTACAACTTCTTTCTTTTCAGCTCCCTGGTTGAATATGTTGAGACACTCCTCAGAATGCTCATTCTCCCCTTCTTCGTCTTCTGCTTCTTCTTCTGCTGTCAGCTCCAATGCTACAGTGTTCTCAGCTTGCTGGTTGAAACCATTGAGTTGTTTCTCAGAATGCTCATTCTCTTCTTTTGTTTCTGCTTGGGCAGTCTTTGCCATCTGCTCCAATTCGCCTTAGACAGTCACGACCGACTATTCCTCTATTTCTATTGTTGCATCATCTGCAACACATTTTTCCACCTCCTCTTGGGAAAATGGTAGGAATAACTCGATTCCCCCAATCATCAGAATATCATTCTGATCTTCCTCTTTCAGTTGCATCTACTAATCCAAATTCACCTTTGAGCTCACTTGCTCTGTCAGCTCCCCTAGTTGAATCCAACTCACTTTAGAGTTTATGAGACCTTTAGACAGTCTCATCTTCTCATCCCTGCTCATATGGAAATATGGGACGCTTCCGCTGCTTCCCTGGCATATTATGAGATCAATCGATCCCATCTTCATCAGCAACCCTTGCTGAATTAAACTCTCCTCCGAGTCCATGAGACTTTCCATCAGTCTTGAATTTTTATCTCTGCCCACCTAGCAGTCCAAGATGATTTCGTTGCCCTCATGGTAGTCTTTGATGCTTCCGCTGCCCTCCTGGCAGTCTTCGAGATCCCTCAGCGATCTCTTTTCGTTGCCCAGCTGGAAATGAAAAAATTCCTCATTGTCCTCCTGACAGTCCATGAGATCTTCAGCTGGTCTCAACTTGTTTCCCTCTTGGCACACTGGAACTTCTGCTTCTCTACCCTCCTGGCAGTCTATGAGATCATCAGCCGATCCCAATTCATTCTCTGCACCAAGAATTTTCCCAATTTCTGGTTCATAGATGTAAACCATTTCTTCCTCCTTGGTGGCCTTGAGGTTTTCAACATACCTCAACCATTTTCTCAATAGCCTCTGTTTTCCTTTGACCATTAGCTCCCTGACTGGCCATTTCACCTTTGGCATCTTCATGGGCCATTCATATACCCATGTCGGCTTTTTACCCCACCGCATCTTCATTTGGAGCTCCTCCATCTTGCGCTTTATGTCAATGATCTCCTTATCCATTTCTGTTGTGCTCATCAGCTCTGGGTTCCTCCATTTAGTAGACCTATGGCCTTCAGTAGCCATCTTGTTGTCCCTGTTTTCCTCCCTAGAAAATCTGTTGTTGTCACTCCTGCAATCCTGAGTGCCCAACTTCATCTCCCTACAATCTCCCTCTGCAGTAGCTCATCAGCTCTGATACCACTTGACGTGTATCAGAGTGCTCCTTCTTTTCTTCACTCCTCTTTCCTGAAATATACAAGCAAGATTCTAGCTCTGATACCACTTGACGCAGCGAGGTCCACCCTACACCCCGCAGGGTCTCTCCACCTGACCTCCTTCTCACAGGATCGTTCAATTCCCTTCTTCTGAGCTGAAGTGGCTCTTTAGATTTAGGAGTGGAATCCATGTCAAATTCCCAATCCATAGGTCCTTTCAAATCCCACACGACCTCTGCATTTTACCGTGGTAATCCCCGAATCTCTATCGGGGTTCGGGGTTTCAAACTTTTCACTGTCGAAAATCATAGCACTTTCCAACTCCCGACCTCCGATTCTCTGATGCACCTTAGGTGCTAGCCCTGCTGGTAGTGTTCCTAGTCCATATGACCATTACCCCACAACCATGGCCTTACCTCTTGTTGCGGCTCCTCCTATCGAAATTTTGGCACTTGCGATGTCAAAATTCACAAGTCCTCCGGACTCGCGATTCTCCGATTTGTGATGCGCTCATTCACGCGCTAGCCCTTCCGGCTCAGCTCTTGGCTCATGTGACTGACCTCCGTGACTGCTACCTTATCCTGTCGAGGCTACGGGATTTGCGATGTCACGATGCAAACACCTATGGGATTCCCGATCGTCCAAATCCCGATTCTCTGTTTAGTTGACAGTTGTCCTCCACCTCGGCATTGTCCTCCTCTTCTGCTATTCTGACAGCTGGCTCCCACTACAGCTCTACCTTCCAATAGGCTCATGCCTTTGATCTACCACTTGTCCTTCACTGAGCACCTGGGTGGCCCCACACGCTCCTCCATCAGGATATCATGAATCGTGACTTCGAGCTACAAGAGTTTCTTGCCTCCGGAAACTCCGATATGCCAAACCCCGACTCCTCGGGATCCTATGACACGCGTCCTCCAAACGAACGGTTCAGATCTTGTTGGGAAATCGCGGATCGAAATTCCCTAATGCACGAATTCTTTTCTCTCGGGATCTCCGATATCCCGATTCCCAATTTACCGATGAAGCCTCCTGTCGAGCTTTCCCCGATAGCTCTCGATCGCTGCCACGCATCCTCTCCAAATGGACGGTCCCGATCTCGTTGAGATTTTGGGACTCCTGATGCTCCAGTTCCCTCGACCTTGAGAACTCCGATTCTCCGAATGCTGATATCCTGATCCTTCGATGGATTCCTACCACTTGTCCACCGAACGGACGGTCCAGATTATGTTGGGGGGTTCCGACCTGGATTTTCCCCGATCTCTTGTCAACGGGAATGTCGATTTCCTGATGCGCCTAAATGATGATGGCGCTGGATATTCGCCACGTGTCCCTCTGCCAATGGATGGTCCAAATCCTGTCAGTATTTTGCGACTTGCGCTGCCCCAACTCACACGACCTCGAGAACTCCGATTTCCCAATGCCCAGTATCCCGATGACTAAACCTCGTGCAACTTCCACAGATCTGACGACTGTTGGGTATCTGTCTCAGATCTGACGACTCAGACCTGTTCTCCTCGTGCACTCCTCCTGAGGATTAAACTCTGCACACTTTCTCCCGATCCAACGGCTGACGGGATTTCTTCATGAGATCTAACGACTCAGATCAAATCTCCCATGCACTTCTCCTATGCGCCTCCTGGATGTAGAATTCCAATGGTCCAGAATCTGTCGGTCTATCCGACGGCTATTTTTGCTCCTTCCTGAGCACCTTCACTCCTTCTTCCCAGACTTGGATGAATTTCTCGTTCCCAAAGGCTTCGACCTTCGTGCTTCCTTTCTGCCTGCGAACTCCTCGACTTGGAGTCTCACTATGCGTATGAGGACGTTGTCCTTCCTGTGCTTTCTTCTCCTTCCAAACCCTCTAAGGTTTCTTTGACTCCTGTGTCTCTGTAGAGTCTTCTCGCACCAAGGTACTATCTCTTCTGAGATTTCACAAACACTCAGACCCCTTGGGGGATTCTGTCCTTCTTCTCCCTCAGATGGAGAATGAAATGGATGCCCTCCTGGATATCCTTCTGCTCAAGCCTCTTCTTGAGTACTCTTGTGTATTCAGCAACCCAGTGGAGGCCCTTCAGTGGACTCTCCCTTCAAAACACAAAACTCAAAGAGTTCTCTCCTCTTATGTGCCGTCTGCACAATATCTCGATGCTCTCCTGGTGGAGTCTCTTCTCCACAGAACGTTCAGTAGTTTTGTCTTCCTGTGCACCCTTTGGACCTGCTCAATGCCCTCCTGGCAGAGCTCTCAGAATCCTTAGTGATTCTGTCTTATGAACTCACAACAAAGTTCTTCTTCTATGCACCTATGCACTTGCTCAATGCCCACTTGGCAGATCTTTCCAAAATCCTCAATGATTCTGCTTCCTTTGAACTCTCAACAGAGTTCCTTCCTCTATGCACCTCTGTACACACGCTCAATGCCCACTTGGAAGAGCTCTCATAGAATCCTCAATGATTCTATCTTCAACTGTGTTCTCACCCACACAGCCTCACCTCCTGAGGTGTTCAGTAACCTCCAAGGTCTTCTTCCTCTTCCTGATTTGTTGATCTCAGTCCTGTGCCTCAACACGTCTTCGTTTGACTCCTCAGATTTCAGAAGTGCAACCTCTGTGCACTGGTGTTCAGAGACCACATCACTCTGTCATGCCCTCCTGACATGAAACCTCAAAGACCTCTCAAGCCTGAAATCACACAAAATCCCTATAAAATTCTTCGCAAACATACATTCACAACATATATATGGAACACCTACAGACATCCATCCAATCACACATAAAATGTAGGAAAAACTGCTCTATTTATATTAATGGCAATTGCCTGTAATTAGAAGGTGTTCCTCGAGCTCTCTCTGGCTCTTCTCCTACAACCTCATCTTACAACTACTCAAAATGAGATCTCAAAATCTCTTTTACTTGAGGGGCTCATCAAGCGCTTCCCTCTAGGTCTACCTACCCTATTCAATTACAATGAATGGGCTATCTAGTCCAGAATCAGATCTAGATCTCAGTCGATCTACAATAAAGGTCGATCTACCTAACGCCTGCTCAAAGGCACGGCTTCCATGGCTCAACAGCCTAAGCACATTAAATTACATTCAATTCAAATTCAAATGAGTTTGCGCCTCCTTTTTAGCATATGAATGCATGCGCGCTAACGTGGCTGGCTGGCTGACATGGAGCGATGCTCCTGCATCACCCTGCCCCTGCGCATGGATCAAAATGTCGATTGTTTCCCCAGGCATCACTATAGTGATTGGTAACCTTAGTGGCCTATCTCTTTAGGGTCTTTTTACAAGGTGACTGTAGAGGGGAAAGTATTCATGGCACCTAGAATTGACATTGGCCAAACTCACTCAGACTCCTTGGAGGGTATACCCACGTTTATGTGAGGGAGCTTGCACCAAGGTGTAAGTCCGTTAAGAAAGTCGTCAACATAACTTTTCCACCTGCTCTATCTCAGCCCCTTCTTACATTGTTCCCACGATGTTGGATTTCATCACCAACTAGTGCGTTCATTGTGAGAAGGTTTTGTTTTCTTTCTTGATTACTACATTTTTAGCGTGTGTTGTTTGTTTTCCCTAGAGGACTCTAGATTGGATATTTATTTAATGGCATCATTTCCCAGAATGACCAATGAAGGAACCCGTACTCTAGGGGAACCTTTTGTTTTTCCTTCTTACGGAAACATTGGTCCTCCTCACATCGCTACTTTGAGCCTTCTATGTCTCACTATTGGATTGTCGATGTGGTTGTTTTCCACTCAGGTAATCCCAAATGCAGTAAGTGCTTCGGTCGTAAGAACTTACCCCCAAGAACATCAACCTCATGTTGATCCTTCACCGTCTTCACCAGTAAGATCTTCTTCACCTTCTTCACTTGCAAGGTCTTCTTCCATTTCATCTTCTTCGCTGAGTGAAAGCTCTCAAGCTAGTAACTCAGTGAATAAAGAGAAGAAGAAAAGGAAGAATAAGAAGAATAAAAATAAGAAAGGATCCAAACTTCCAACCACTGTCGGGCATGTTGGAAAACAACCAGTTACTATTGATCGTACTGGGAGTGTTGATGATTTCAAGATCACCCAAACAACCCGTAAGCCCAAGTAACCTTGCAGGCTTTGTAAGGGTAGCTTTATTCTTAAGGATTCCCCTGGTCTATCGAAGGTTATAGAAGAATGGTCTACACATCCTTGCCAACCCATGCCGTTAGCCTTTGAACAACATGTTGATGACTTCCCGTTGACTAGTCACGATATAGTTGGGAAGAATAAAAGTAGAGCCAAGATCCCATGCATGTTATGCAAAGGGCATCATCTAACTCATCTTTTCCTTCATATGGAAGAAGCCTCGAAATTCCTGGAAGACATGACTGTTTCACAGCCTCAACTTCTAGCTACTTATCACAAGATTTCTCTCAACCCACCTATAGTTGATGGAATGATCAATCTGGTTCCCCCGTCAGTCAATCCATTTGATCAAGTGGTCAATTTGATCACGTCCTTGGTTGAACTAGTAGACCAAGTGGTTGATCCGATCCCATCCTTGGTTGATCCCACTCTCCTATTAGAGAGTGAAACCCAAGCGGTCGATCCTTTTCCAAGCATCGATCCCATTCTCCCCTTGGAGAATGCAACCCAAGTGGTCAATTTGATCTCGTCATCGGTCGATCCTACTCTCCCACTCGAGATTAAACCCGATACTACCCACATTTTTCTTGTTGATACAGACTCTGCTGTGTTAGGGGGTATTCCTCCTTCTCCCGTGAAACCCCCTCCAAGTAATGAGGCCATCCTTTTTAATTGGGGTGTGCTAAATGGACCTCGTCTTCCCTCTTACATTCCTTTAAATATTATAGTGCAAGTTTTTGGTCGGGACATTCCTCAAACATTGATAGATGAAGGTGTGTCCGTTAGCATTTTGTCCCCTTTTGCTTGGCAAGCTTTGGGTTATCCTCAACTTGCCTCGGTTATGCAGAATTTGTTAGCTTTTAACAGAAGAACCAATCAACCTTTAGGGACCCTTCCTCAGTTTTCTGTAACTTTGTGAGGAAAAATTGTCTTTATTGATGTCATGGTCATCCAAGAACCCTTGGATTTTTATTTACTTTTTGGGTGAGATTATGTATATCCCATGAAAGTTATTGTGTCCACTCTTTTTTGCGTGATATCTTTCCCACATGATGGAATAATGGTGACAATTGATCAAATTTTGTTCATCGGTCCTGACTGGATTACCTCCCTATATGGTTCTTATATGAAGATAGTATCGGCCCTGCCAAATGTCAATTATGTGGCGTTGTCTCCCATGACTTCAACTTCCGATGATTTGGATCTGGTAGTTGACATGGTGATTTCTTTGGTAGGGATACTGGAGCCTGATCTCCTTACTCATGTCATGACCCTCGACATGTGTTCCTTCCAGAGTGATTTTCTTCCATCCAGTGAAGATCTCTTGGAATCCATGACCGATTTTTGTCCCTTGACATGGTGTTCTTCCAGAGCATTATTTTCTTGGAAGCCATGATCAAGAAGAGGTCATGAGCATAGATTCACTTCTCTGTGGCAAGCTCATTAAAAAATGAAACAGAGGTCACGAGCATAGTTTCTCTTCTTTGTGGAAAGCTCATTAAAAACCGAAACAGAGGTCACGAGCATAGTTTCTCTTCTCTATAGCAAGCTCATTAAAAAATGAAACAGAGGTCATGAGCATAGTTTTTCTTCTCTGTGACAAGCTCGTTAAAATATGAAACAAAAGCTTTGAGCATAGTTTTCCTCTCTATAGCAAGATCATTAAAAAATGAAACAACAATCTAGGGATTGAACCCGAAGCCCTGAGCATAGTTATTTTTCCTATGTCAAGCTCGTTAAAAAATGAAACAATCACCTCTCTTGAACCTTCATTTCATCCACCCTTATCCTTTTTCTCCATCTAGTAGAGAAATTGGTGACAACCTTAAAGTCGGTGAATGAATTGCAGCTTGGAGGGAATGTCTCCAGCCTTTGATGATCATTCTGGAGTTAATCCCCCAACTTTCAAGTTGGAGGCATACCGAGCTTAGTCTTTGTTCTTTCTCGTGCTCGAAAAAACATGAGAATGTGACCAAGTAGACTTTTATCACTTTTTCGGACTTGCATGGATATACAAAAAAGGAACCCCTTGGAGTCTTCTTTGAGCTCTTTTCAGACTCTCTAAACATGAAAACATTGCCAAGCGATCTTGTTCTTTTCACACTCGTAAAATTGTTTGAAGAAAACGTTCAATGAGTGATAGCTTATCACTTTTTTGGTCACGTCGAACTAATGTATGAAAAAGGAACTGGGAGAGTTCTCTTCAAGTGTTTTTTAGACTCTCAAAACATGAAAAACCTCCGAGTTTTCTATATTTGGACTCGTTAAAAAAACATCGAAAGGCCCTTATGAGACCGAACCACTCCTTCCTAGGGTTCTCTAAACATACTCTGAGGGACTCGTTCAAAGGATGAGCTTACATCAACAGGAATATGTTATCCTCCTCAAGCTTGTGTAAAAATAAAGAGGTACTCGCCATAAATGGTGGGGGAAATTTTGTGAAAGGGATGTGCCTTCGTATTTGTATTAATGGAAGTAAGTGTCGCTCTTGAACATGACACCCCCTATTCGTCATTTGAATCCGGGTTGAGAAATCCATTTATCTCTCGTCTGAATTTCTACAAGGTCATATCTTGGGTCATCTTAGAGTCAATGCTTCCAAGACCATTGTCGTGTCATTCATATGTTCAAGAGAATTCCAAACAAACCCTCCATTGAGTAAGCCATATGCAGTTGTCAATTATTACCATGTCGGCCTTCCCCATGTCAGTTTCAAATCATATTCGTACTTTGACTTACCCTAAAATCTGTTACTTATTTCATGTCATTGATGGGGGATACATCAAGGCCCTCCTGTGACAAGTCTTTTTCCATCGAATCCAACTCATTATCCGGGAATAAGAATTAGAAATCATTTATTACCTTAGAACCTGCATGCCTTAATGGCATGTCTCTTCTCTTTCAATAGTGGATTCACATCATTGGTTCTTGATCGAGAGATTTCGTCGAGTGTTTGACTTCAACTCATTTATTCACATTCATTCAGATTGTACTTAGGTACCTTGGGAGTCATTGATATCAATGGTGATTTTGCTCGCACTTGTTAAGGGTTTTCATCAATGACCAGTAATCAAGTGGTTTCTACCATGTTCAACTTCGACACATGTAATCACATGGATAGATTCATACTTTCAGATGACATGATTGAAGACCCTGGGTCTCATCTTTTTGGTCCAGGTTGCGATGGAGTATTTATGATTTGTATTGACACATAGATCCACTTTGTGTGTCACATGGCTATGTCCTAATCTGAGTCTTTTAACACATAGATCCACAGTGTATTCCTGGTGGCTATGTAGCATTTTGATGACATGGATTGACAGTGTATGATTGGTGGCCATGGCCTACATTTTTGATTTCATTCATTTGTAGTCTGAACATGGGAATGCCTACTTCATAACTCATATTATATTTTTCAGATGATTAATTGTTTGCAGTTTTCCGATTAGGTGCGATCCTTGTTTCTGACACACACACACACATTTTACAAAGTATTTCGGTTGTCACAAGTTCTAGCCTCATACTTTGGGGGGCATTCTGTTACACATTATTTTGGTCACTCTGGTGATGTCTCTACAGTGATTTGTTTAGGCTCTCACAAAGACTTTTTTCCTGAGAAAAGCGATTGTTGTCTTCCTCTACAAAACATATTTTTAAGATGAGTTTGCAGGCTACATATATTGTAGGGTGCGAAAAACCTTGATTCTCACAGGCTACTCTATACTTGGATTGTGAGGAGTTCTCAGTTTTCTCTATAGGTAGGGTGTGAACTTGTTTCAAGGCTAAAAATGAAGAAGAGGTTACGAAGGTTCTAGAAGAGGATCTTATAGAAAATGAGTTGGCATTCACATGGTTGGCATCCTATTGACTTCTCATATTTAGTGGGATCATCCTCATCCCTTTAACCATCTCTCCTTCTCCTATATATTGAAAGGTTTCTCATGGAAGAGGTTAAGAAATATTGAATAGAGAATTGATGAAAGAATAGGTTCAGAATTGAGTGAGGAATACTGTTTGAATTGGTGCTTGAGGCCTCCATTTGTCCATCAAGCCATAGTGGATCTTCTTCATGCAATTTTGGAGCAAGTGTGTGTGTTGGAACAAAGGACCATCGAAAGGAAGCTTGTGACATCAAGGCAATCTGGTTGTATCTTATACTTTCATTTAATATAATACAGTGTCATGTCCGTTTCCCATAAAATCACTCTTATTTTATTACATGACTCCTTGATCACATGTTTAAGTATTCATTGAATGTATTATTGTTGCTTTCACGTTGGTCGATTTGTGTTGTTGTAGATCTAACATTACAAGGCAGCCAAAGAAAAGCAGGGACAACAAAGACATAAGGAAGCGATATCTAAAGGTATGCCACTTATTCCTTCTTTGATGACAAATTCAATGATAGTTACTTAGGGAAAGCATCATGTCTTGTCCTATTTTGTTCTATATCTAGGTGGATCTGTTAGTGTTCGCATATACCGATTTATCCTATAACAACAAGAAGAGCTACCCATCATGTGCATGATCCCAATCAATAGTTTACAATAACTATTAGGGTCTTCTCTTCCTTGTGGTCACTCACCCTCTAGGCCCAGGATCAAGCATCCCCTTCTCTTCTATACAGTCCCTCAGGTGATCGATCTTGCCTTGCCAAGGTTTTATCACACAGGAAGAATTCTAGAGACTCTATCGAGTCTTACAGTCGAGGCGTCCCTCATAATTTCTCTAGAGAGGTGTCCCTTCGGCTTGTGTTACCTCAACAAAACATATTATAGGCAATCATGGCTTACCACGGGGTTCTCATGGCTTAGCAGTAGCCATTTTTCATGATTTTATAGCTTGACAGCCTTCTGACCCATCTAAAGTTAGGGATGAAGGTTACTCTCCTTCTCCTGGCACCATAATAGATAGGGATGAAGGTTACTCTCCTTTTCCCAACACTATAATATATAGGGAAAAAGGTTACTCTCCTTCTCCCGGCACCGTATTGGATAGGGGCGAAGGTTACTCTCCTTTTCCCGGTATCGTAATAGATAGGGACGAAGGTTACTCTCCTTCTCCTGGTACCATAATAGATAATGATGAAGGTTACTCTCCTCCTGGTACCGTAATAGATAGGGACGAAGGTTACTCTCCTTCTCTTGGTACTGTAATAGATAATGATGAAGGTTACTCTCCTCCTGGTACCGTAATAGATAGGGACGAAGGTTACTCTCCTTCTCTCAACAATTCATTCTTTACACAAACAAACAAACTGTTAGTCTCTATTTCATGTGATCAAATTATACTCTTTCCCACAGTTCTCCCTCTAACTCGAGAGTTCAGTCTCTCATATCTTCACTCTTTGCAGATATTTTCCTTTCACCTGTATCATAGGTATATAGAAATTCATGAGACATCATCATAAATTTTAAATTCAAAATTTCCTTCTAAATATGTCACCTACAAATTTCCAATTCCACATTTTATTTCCATATTTATTCTGTATAGGAACCAGATTCATAATTATGGGACTTTCCTTCCCATAACGGTTTGGATCAATGGGAAATTGGTCTTCCTTATGGGCTTACAATGCTGCCATATCCAAGACCCCTTTTCTTCCTGCACTTTCAACTTCAATCAGCCAAACAAATTGTTAGTTTCCATGCATCCATGTGTGTGTGTGTGTGTGTGTGTGTGTGTGTGTGTGTGTGTATTCAAAACCATGCATACTAACAGTTCATCACATCTATATAAACATGAAAATGGAGTCCCATTCCTTGCCTATGCCTCATTTTAACATACCAAACCTGTCAAAATGAAATTCAACATTTCAAAGGATTTAATAAATGTGTCGATATTCATGGCCACGTTCATACCCAATGCACTAATGCATTGATTTCAAGTTTGTCAAACTTTATGACAAGTTCTTGGCCATGGTGTGTTGGAATTTAACCAACCTCTTCACCACATGGATTATTCATTTTCTTTCATTCTTACATCAGAACCATACTTCCTGCTATTAGGCCGATCATGAACTCAAATCAGTACACATGAACTCAAAAGTTTCACATGAATGCCTTTAAGAAGTCCTTGATTGGTCAATTCATTCACGACATATCAGTTCATGAATTCTTCCAAGGGTTACCAACAATGTTTAATACCAGAGGTTCATACCTCCATTATTCAGGTTCTCCTTCCTGAATCATACCTTACTTGGGTATCCAAGGCATACAACTACCTTTCAAAAGTTCATGCATAGCACTAAGACAATAAAATATTTCAGAAGGGGTTCTTACCAAATCCCTTCATACCTTGTTCCACATAGGCACGAATATATTTATACCGATTCTTGGCTACGAGCACCCTCTTTCTGATTTTTACCTCATTAGAAGTGCTTTATGGGGACTTTTATAGCCTTGTCAACAATCTTTCAACCGTAGCCTTCTCCCAGTCATCCTCTGCTTGAGGTTGCCCATCATTGGAAGCTGTCTTCCTCAATAGCTCCAATTCCTTTCTATACATAACATGCATCATCATAGTCACAATTACATTAGTTGTAATATTAAACCAAATTCATGTATCATAACATTCAAATTCATAAAACATCTTCAAAATGTCCTAGCATATCTTTATGCACTTCACCACATTATCCTCAAATGTTTCCACAAGTGCAACACAAACAGATTTCGATTGTATCTTCAACAATACAATCCTTATCACTATGGTGTCAAAAAATATTTACTTTCATTAGCATACCATCTTTCTCATTCTAGAGGAAACATAACACATAGCAAGAAAGGAGTTAGGGGCTCTCCCCTTATTCCAATTCTTTCTACACCACCTAGGACTTTTCAGCCCAGCTGAGCTATCTCTAAAGGCCTCACTGTCTTTTCTTAACATGGCTTCAACCAAGCCTATTCAATCAAATATACTCATTTATTCATTCATTAGTCTTCTATTCATTACGTGATGTTTTCAAAATGTAATCCAAGATTCTNATATATATATATATATATATAAGCTTGTAGCTCACTTCTTAATTCTCAGCAGTCGTTAAGGTTGTGACTTTGTTTTCCTGACAGAGTATTCACACAGTTACTCTACATGGAACTCCTTCAACATGCAACTTCCTTATTACATATCCATCACTATTTGTGATGGACTCAGCCTTGAGTTAGCTTCAGTAGTTTACCACATATCCCATAAGGAATATAAACATGCATCTTTTTCACGTGCCCAAATTATGTATCCGTACATATTATGGTTTTGTTAAATTACATCATACATGTGCATCACTTGCACGTTTAATATCATTCATATCTAACTGGTATTACTATCAGGCTTCATATAAGGAAGCTCCATAATGCATTAAATCCATGTACTCAAGAATAATTAAACACAGATAAGTATTCATCATGCTAGATTATTGCTTACACTTTTTCCATGTCATTCACACACATGGACATATCCAGCTTCTATATCCTTTTCCCAAGGATCTTCCAATCATCCTTATGATCATGTATACACATTCGTGTATAAGTAGGTGCATCTCTTGCACCTTTTTACCTCATGCATTCACTTGATAATTTAAGTTCATCATTAGTGTCCTTTAGTTTGATATTTCAGTCACTTACAAGATTAATCTCACAGTCATATCTCGTATTGATGTTTCCTTTTCTCAAGGCAATAACCAACCAGGGTCACTTTCCTCTTTATGCGACAACGTCTAGTAAGAAAACCTTGTTGCCTTAGTGTCCATAGGGTTTTACCCATCTCACTTTTCTCTGGTCATGAGGAGTTATATAATCTGATTTTAATATGGAACAGTAACTATAACTGCTAGGGATCCTACCCGATATTATCGGATTCCCTTAAACCCACAAAGGTATTAACCATTATATAATCTACCATCATCAGTGCCTGAAGTTCCAACTGCCCATGCTTAGAAGCAGTGTTACGAACACCAGGTCATCCATCCTTCGGGTTTCAGCTTCTCTTGACAGAACCCTACCACCTTTAGCTATCCACATTCAAGTCTTATAATAAATTTTAATTAGCATATCCCTACTCCGATAAGAGTAGTTATCACTTTGACAAAGGGATAAAGAAAATTCTTCTGTTAAAATTCAACAAGAATTCCCAAAATTACAGGTTCAATCTGCAGTCCTTCACCTCAAGGAGTAAATTCATATAACAATAGCTCCTTACGCGACGTGTACATGAGCCCAAGAAGGCCAAGTGTTGTAACCATGATCTGATACCAATTTGTAACACACCCATGATGGGGCATATAAATTTTCTCTTTTCTTAAAGGATAGATTCTCCATCCATGGTTTCTAGTTTGGATGGTCGGGGAACCAGTCTGACCTCCCAGTCAAGGATCTCAAATTATGGAGCCAAACGACTCTCTGAGACCTTGATGGTATCGTTCTATAATTAGACTCAGACCCTTTAGACTTCCTGGTGCAAGTCTAAAGGTACCCGCATCCCTCCTCTTCGCGCCTGTGAAATCTCAGAGTCTGGGTGCTAGCTCCTTTTATAATAAGCCCCTTCCTTGATATGACCTTGGGTGATGGACTTATGTAACCACGCGATTATGGGCACAACCAAGGGTGTTTTCAATCCAAACTACTTTTCTCCCAGCAATTCACCTTGAGCCTCCATGTGTCCTTTCTTCAAAACCGTGGTTTGGATTGCGGCCCGCCCTCCACTTTTTAAAGTTCACGCTTCTACGATCCCTACAATGCTACGAGACCGTCGATCTCATGATCTTGACGGTGCTTCTGAACTGACGGCTCAAATATATCCCTTTCAAAGATGCGGATCATGTCTGACTTCTTTCAAATCAACGACTGTTATTTGTTTTGGAATTCTGAACTTCAGAATTCTCAAGTGTCAAAATTTCCTTTCTTTCGTACATCAATATTCTAGAGTGGAAAATCTACTGACACTTGTCACTACAGATGTTCGATTATGATTTCCTCCATGATTCTAGCCTTCGGGAGTTTCAGTTCTCAAATTCTCATTTCTTCCGAAGATATTTATTTGAAACAATAGATCTTCTGCCACGTGCCCTCCTCAATTGATGGTTATGCTCCTGCTTCGAGACATTGGCCTCCTCAATAGAATCAATGGTCCTCCAGCTCCCTCCTAATCAACGGTCGATATATTTTCTGGGTCTTCAGACCTTTTCCTCCTCTCTTGTCTTCTAGAGTTCTAGATCTAGCACTGCGTGTCCACCTTCACATTGACGACCCTCGTTGCTTCAGATTTCTGGACTTCAGAAATCTCAAATCTCAACTCTCATTTTTCCCTAATGGATTTTATCCTAAATTTATAATCCACTGACGCGTGTCCCTCTCGGATCAACAGTTGTGATTCCTTCGCATCTTCGGGCTTCGAATTTCTCATTCCTCAACTTTCACTCCCCCTTGACATATGCGTCTTACTGTCGCATGTCCTCTCGAATTAGATAGTTGAGGCTTACTTTGGGCCATTACCCAAAATCCACAAATTTATGCCACGTCTCTTCTAGATCAGATGGTCTAGATTCACTTTGGACTATCTGACACTTGAGATTTTCTTCGAATGATCGGACGACTGAGATCTACTTTGGATAATTGGACGGTTGAGATTTACTTCGGCTCTCCAGACTTTGGGAGTCTCAAATCTCTACTGAAAATTCTTGAACAAATTTCTTCATAGTCCACGATCCATCGCCATGTTTCCCTCCAGATCTGGCGATCTAGATTCACTTTGGGTCTTCAGGGTTTGGGAGTCTCAATTCTCAACTGAAACTCCAATGTAATTTACCCAAAGCCTCTGATCTATCGCCATGTGTCTCGCTGGATCTAACGATCCGAAGACCTTCGGCTCTTTGTATCTTCGACTCTTCGACCATTCAACACTTCGACTCCTCGACACTTTGACTCTTTGACACTTTGACTCTTCAACGCTTTGGCTCTTCGACACTTCAACACTTCGGTGCTTCAGCTCTATGGCTTTCGGGGCTTTGAGAGTTTGTATCACTCCTCACTTGGAAACCTTCAAACTAGGTTTCCCCGAATTCTTCGATCTATCGACACGTATCTCCTGTCGGCTGACGGACAAGATCTACTTCATCTCTTTGCCTTTCAGGAGTTTAAATCTTCTACGCACTTGTTTCCTTCCGAAGTGAATTTACTCGAAATATATGATCTACTGAAACGTATCCCCCTGATGATCAACAACTAGGATTTAATTCGGTTGTTTTTCCTCCTTGTCCACAAACCTCCGAAGTTGTGGATCTTATGCCACATATCAAGCCTCATGATGGACGGCTCCGATTGACTTCATAACTTTGGGACTTCGCAAGTCCACTCTCCTATGCACTTTCAAAGGGTTAAGCATCGTTCACTTTTTGTGGGATCCAACGACTGTTGGTCCTCGCACTCAGATATGATGGCCCAGATATGATCTCCTCCTACGTGTTATTCTAATTGTTTGGATGTGGATCACAACGGTCCAGATCTTTCACAATGCTCGATCCAATGATCACTGTTTCTCCTCCACCTAAGCTTTCTCTTTCTTCCCTGACTTGGAATATTTCATATGTTTTGAAGGTCTTGACCTTCAATTTACTTATTGCAAGACCTGATGTATGGGTCTCGACTTCCGCTTTCCCTCCTGAGCTTATGAACTTGAAAAAAGTTTGCCTCTTGAACCTCATATGCGGTTTTGAAAAGTGCTAGTGTCTTCTAAGCTTGGTCCTTAAGGAATTTCGAACTCCCATGTACTCCTTGCATTAATTCGCTCACGTCGGATCAACGGTCCAAGACCTTCCTCTATCCAATGGTCCAAATCACATTGCAACTTCGGGTTTTGGAAGTTTAATCGCACCAATGCGCGAACTCCGCACTCACAGATCCGTCGGTCAAGGTGGGTCCTGATAGATCCTTGGATCTACAATCTAGATCGCATCGCGACTTCATGTTTCAAAGGATCCATCCCCTTCATGATGATTACCAACATTTGTTGATATTGTGAAGACTGAAGGATTCAAGGCATTAACAGCTATGCTTCTCCTTCAAATCTAACGGTCGTGATAGACCTTGGATCCTCCCGAATGGATCTCGTCTGTTCATTTTCCAAATGAAAGGATATTACCTTTTGATACTTGAGTCTCGCTATCCTTCATGAGATTTGTCAGTTATGGAGGATTTAAGAGCGTTGCGCTCTTTCTCCTTGGCTTAACACTTAGAAGGGTCTTCTACACTACTCTTGCGCTCCTTCATCAAGTCTATAACTTAAGTGGTTCTCAATCTTTGCTTGCCTCGCAGAGAGCCTATGCATATCTGCACTACCTCTCCTAAGCTTAACAGAGTCCGTTCTCCAAGAGACTCTGAACGAATAGGAGGGTAGACCTTCATACATGAAACTATGCCCACGGTTGATGAACTCATAGTTCGTGGCTCTGGCTTAAGCCACCACAGGATATAAGAATTTACGAGTATAAAAACATGTCCAAATCATGCAATTTCCTACTTTCCTAATTACACAATCAAGCAGACACAAAAAGGGTACAGTATAAATCATTAATCAAACATATCCATCCCTACAACATTTATAGGATATCCAACTTTAATTCACGGTGCCACTTATATACACAAGATATGCAATTACTTATCTATTATAGGTGGTAGCCAGCTAACTGAATGTGGGTGTTTGTCCTTCCACCCGACCATAGGCTCAGAGGCATTCATTCTTATCACTCTAGCCACCCCCATGCCAAGCCATGATATCACTAGGGAACTCTCACAATTCTCAAGGATTCTTTCTCTGTTTCAGCTTCTGTTCAGGTTTTGTTCTTTGCAACGTTTATGGCCCTGGGCGCGGTTTATCAGATGTTCACTCAGCATCAATCTCACAGCCTTATGTTCATCCTTTGCTTGAGATATCTGTGCATTCTCCTTACTTATTTTTATTATCTCTTTTCCCCAGGATGGTTCTCGACCCATCCTGTTCCTTCTGTCAGAAGGGAACTCGGTTCAACTTGGTCTGTCATACCCAGTGGTACTTCGGGTTGACATTCTGTAGTTAGACCATGCTTTCATTCATGGGAGTGGTTGATAATTAAACCATTGGTCCTTTCTTCATTAACTGGTTTCTCTCCTTGGGATCCGAAGGATATTTATTATCCCCATCAAGGGAAATTTGGGGTTATTTGATATAATGAACCCTCTCTTATAGTTTTCACTATCTTTCCTCTAGTGATATCATGGCTAGTACTTTCAAGGCTTCACCCCCATAGTCAGTTATTGGCAACTCAAACAATCATACATTTACACTGTCCACATGCCTTAGCATGGTAATCCTATTTTATGATTAATTACAAGTTGGGGGAAACAAGGGTGTTATAGTGGAGGGAATTGATTTTGGTGAATTATTTTCTCTTATTGCTAAATTAACTTCTATTATATTTATTTTTCATGTCCATGATGATTTTGATCTTGAAGTAGAGTATATGGGTGTGAAGACACCATTCCTACATGGGGATATTGAAGAATAAATCTACATGAAATACTATAAGGTTTTATAGTGAAGGGAAAGAAGGAGCTAGTTTGCAAGTTGAAGAAGTCCCTTTATGGATTGAAACAATCTCCAAGATTGTGGTATCAAAGTTTTATACTTGTATATTGGGATTTGGTTTCTCAAGAAGAAAATTGGATCACTATATGTATTCCAAGTTGGTTGGTGATCATTTTGTTTATGTGGTTTCGTATGTTGATAATATGTTGTTGATTGGAAACAAAATATCGTCAAGGATGTCAAAAATCAATTACTATCCAAGTTTGAATATATGAAATATCTTTGTGCTGCAAATTTGATTTTGGGCATGGAAATTAAAAGAGTTTGGGCAAACAAGAAACTTTGGTTGAATAAGAGGAGATATGTTGAGACAAAATTGCAAAGGTTCACTATGAATGAATGTAAATTGGTTAAGGTCCATATTCATGTAAGCATAAAGTTATCTACAAATTAATATCCCAAGACCTAAGAATAGGTAGAGGCAATGTCCCGTGTTTCCTATGCAAGTGTTGTTGGAAGTATGATGTATCTTATGGTCTATATTAGACTAGATATTACCCATGCAATGATAGTTTTGAGTGGGTACATGCTAAAACTAGGGAAGGAACATTGGACAACTGTAAATAGGGTTTTCATATATTTGTGTGACACTTTAGTTTATGTAATATACTACCAAGACAGGATCATTACTCATAGAAATATATTAGATATACAAGGTTTTGTGAATGGGCTATAGATCTTGACCATAGAATATCTACAAGTGGTTATGTTTTTAACCTATTTGGTGGAGCAATCATTTGGTTGAGAAAGAGGTAGGTGATTGTTGCATTCTCAACTACATAAGCTAAGTACATGGAAACCACTTAGGGAAGTAAGGACGTTTTATGGTTGTAAAGATTGTGTTCAGGTATTGGTTTTGTTTAAAAATAAGTAAGGATGGGTTATGATAGCAAGGACATGTTAAAATAGTAAGGACAAGCTCATACTTTTGTTACATGTGTCCCATCAATAGAAGGTAGGATTTATTGACATTTCTACAAACCTGAAATTAATAACAATGCAATGGAAACTCAAACATGAAACATAGATGACCAATTCAACAAAAATAGAATTTTGGATAAAGAAGTTGTTTAGTTTATAGGAGCAATCTTCTAAATGATGTTGAATTTTGACTTTCAAATTTCTAAATATAACCAATGGGGTTGTGATTTACAAGTGAGGATGGTAGCATGCTAAGCGACTTACTAATATTAGAGTTTTTAAAAACACATTTTTAAAGGTAGAAGCCAAATGTAATTCATGGATGACTTTGACAAAATAGTATTTCCTATTATGACACTTACACTAAATGTAAACTTTATGTTGTTTGAGAATGTGAAATTTMTTTTTCAGAAATGGGAAACATTCAAGAAAAGGTTCTTAATATAATTAGATTGAATTATCTAGTAGTTAATTCATCGTCATGYTCTACTATGATATGGAGTCATTGGGTGAATGCATCATATATTAAAGTAGATAAACATGRGACAATGCATTTTTTGTTTGTTTGTTAGAAATACCTGTCACTTGTGGGGTCAATATTTCAACTATTGGCTAARAAAACACAACCTAGGGGCATATAAGCCGTCAAAATCACCCAGGGATTGCACTCTGCTTGGACCGCACCAACCCTTAACATGGATGGATTTTTGGGTGTTTCCTCTCGACTAAACACACATTAAGGGTATTGAACTCGGGTCGCTTAGCAAACGAAACCCACACCTTAACCATATGAGCTAGTGGGAATTGACATGAGATGATGTATAATTAAAAACATTGTGAATAAACCAATCTTATACAAATTTTTTATATGAAATTTCCCGCTAAGAATTTAGTAAACTTGATAAGGGAGACTTTGAATGCTTATATTTTGGTGAACTATAGTATAATTTAGTCAAACATCATAAGTAAAGTTCTACTCAATCCACTCATTTTTTTTTTTTGGATTTGTAAGGTTTTGGGTCGATTCAAAGAGGGGAAAAAACACAAGGGTAGAGTTCATCTAATTATTGGAACTCAAACTACCATGTGGTGATATTTTTTTCAAATTTAACTCAAGTCACCATAGATGGGGGTGGTTTAAGTGTTCCTTATCCCAAACATTGGTATTATAGTAGATAAATATGTTTGAATTTTTTAATATCTTTAAATTAAGGAATATTGACTTTTGCCTTTTATAATATGCCCTATTATTGTTATGCAAGAATTGTGTTGTTCCCCATTCTTGGAATATTAAAATGAAATTTAATTTAGTTACAATGCTCTAGAAAGATCCATCTATATAGAAGTCATAGGTGGGGTATCTATTCCACCAAATTTTCCCAAGCACTGTATGGAACAATGCACTTGCTCATACAACATGCACCACATGGAGAAAAATGTGTCTGAGAGATTTGAAACTTGGTAAAAGGTATGAAACCCCTTTTCTTTACCAAATAAAACCTTGTTGATAAAAGCCATTATTTAAAGTATTAATTCACAATTAATATTTATTTACTACTTGACACCATATTAAATATGAAAACCAAAATGCCCATAAAATGTGAATGGTGCTTTCTTCATGATAAATAAACACCCCTAATTATGATTGAACCATAAGATAATAAATGGACAAGCCATCGTTTTCATTGTTATTTTATGTATTACGTTGAAATTGATATTCTTTAATGTAGTATGAGTGAGATGTAACATGTTCTTTAAATTATGGAAAATGCATTCTACAATGTCCTACAACAAGGTCTCTATGTGAATGTTATATGTATATCCTTTTAAGATACAAAAATTTGACATATTTTTTTAATAGAAATTTAACTGAAATTGTATTAAAAGGGGTTACACTTGAGAAAACAATGATCAAAGAATCTACATAAAAGGACATAAATCCTGGAATTGATTAAAACTATTACATAGAAAACAAAATTTATCACCCTTATGGGACCTTGCCCAAAGTATTTAAGACCAATAAAATCTTTGTAGAATTGTCCTCAGCACCACAAAATTTTGAAAAACATAGACTAGATGTTAGAAGTAGAATCCTAAAAATCAGAGGCCCTTGGGAGATGATGAGGTCCCTCTTTTGTATGCATTAGAGTTGTTCCATGGTCCGAGTTCCCTGTATCATTTCCAACATTAACATCAGGAGGAGAGAGTCTATCGGGGTTGACAGAGTCTGAAACTGAACAGTGCGAGAGGGATTGAACTCTAATTTGTTGTATGGTGGCTTCCATCTCATCCATCTGATGGGAAAAATCAGTTAATGCTTCCTCAATTACATCAAATTTTCCTCCATTCTTCGAGTTGGTCCAACCATAATTTCCTCAAATTCCCTAAATTTGGTCATTAATTGATGGAGGGCTGAATTATTGTTGGTATTTCAACATCAGACAGACATTATACCAGATTGGTCATGCTGATTTGACCAAGGGAGGATGATACATTCACTCCGGAGGCCATGTTGATTTGGCTAGTGGTGAATGTCCCAGGATGTTGATGTTTCTCCATTTAGTAGCATCGGGTAGACATTCTCCCAGATTGTTCATGTTGATTTGACCAAGGGAAATGACTCATTCACTCATGGAGCTTTTCTAGTGGTGAATGGCCCAGACATAGTCTTTCCCTTGACGAGGAGTAGATAGACTCGAGGTTCTCTCACATTTATTTCTCCGGGATGAAATGATATATATTAATTAGACGTGCATGTGCGGAAATAATCATCAACATACATATAACATATAAATAATATATTTATAATATAATGTATAAATATATAAATAATCAATAATAAATAATTAATAATAAATTAATTAATGAAAAGACAATAATGGAAAAGACATGTCCATTAATGAAAGGGAACTTCACCGAAGTATATATATCGGGGTCCTCAATTGTAATATATCATCTCACATTATATTTACTTACAATAAAATCTCATCAAGTTCACTAAGTTTTGTTGATATTTTCAGTGTGTAATTATTCTATGATAATAATAGCATTTAAATCATAAGGCAATAATTATCGGATCTGAAAATAAAAAAATTCAACATGGTATTAGAGCTAGTTAAAAGCTTTCAGTTCTAGAGCTATATAAGTCTTTTTCGAAGCTAGTTAAAAGCTTTCAGTGCCAAATATGATAGATATGCTTCAAATATTTTATTTTTTTCAACTGTATGGTTGTAGTCGCGAGTGACCTGTGCACATAGAGCGACCACATTCCCTTTGGTCACGATTTTACTAATTACAGGGCATGACAGCCTTAAGGAATTCACTACATGGTGCAACCATTTTTTTTTTGTCACTCTTTGTTTCTCTTCAAGCTGCAACTAGTCTCATCGTGATAACTAACAAAGCTGCTATAGACTCCACAATAATATTTGGTGTTCGAGAGGGAGGTCTATACATATTGTTGGGACGTCCAACCCATGCATTGGTACATGAAAAAATGAGTTTGTGTGAGATATGGCATCAAATATTTTCACACTTACATTATAGATTTTTACCAACATTGAAGAGGATGGTCATAGGACTTCTAGAGCTTCAGGTAGAGCATGATAGAATTCAAAGAGGATGTGCACTTGGAAATAATGTCAAGGTATATTTTCTCAGTAATGATAGTAGGTCCAAGGGGATCTTGGATCTAGTACATTAAGATGTATGTGGACCTATTCCAATTGCATCTTTGGGTGGATTCCTATACTATGTGATATTCATTGATGATTTCTCCCAGAAGACACGAATATTCTTCATGAATACCAAGGATGAGGTTTTCAACAGATTCCAGGAGTTCAGGGCTCAGGTAGAGAACCTGAAAGGGGATAATATCAAGGTGATAAGTTTAGATAATGGACGAGAGTATACTTTTAGGGAATTCAATGATTTCTGCAAGGAGGCAGGGATCAAGAGGGAGTTGAATGTTCCTTACATCCCATAGAAAAATGGGGTTGTAGAGAGGAAGAATGGTCCATTGTAGAGGCTTCCAAATCCATGATTCATGATTAGGATTTACCCATGTTCTTATGGGGAGAGGCATCTAGTACAACAATGTACGTCCAGAACAAGAGTCCTCACCGGATCTTGGGGGACAAGACTCCCGAGGAGGTTTTTACAAGTGTGAAACTAGAGGTCAATCATTTGAGGATATTTGTTTGTCAAGTCTCCATTCATGTGCCCAAGAAGAAAAGGTCAAATTTGGATCCTTCTAGGAAGAAGGGGACGTTTTTTGGATACAACAAGGCATCAAAAGATTACAAAATCTACATTCCAGGACAACGCCAAAGAGAGGGCAGTTGGGATGTCACCTTTGACAAAGATACAACCTTTAGGAGGTTCAAAGAGTCTCACATGGAGATCGATAGTGAGGAGTAGGAGGCTCCAAATGATGTGGGTTTAGGTCCCTATGTTCCAGTTGATCATCCTTCTAACTATCAAGAGAAGTCAGCAGAGCCCACTGAACTAGTGGACCCTCCTAGAGTCGTTGTTACAGAGACCAATAAGAGGCCATCTTGGATTTGCGATACTTTGCATGATGCAAATGGGCATGCAACCCCTATTGGTACTTTCAGGGAGAGAAAATGACCTCAAATATTCTCGAGTTATATGGAATTGATGAGTCACATCATTGATTCCGAACCTTCCAATTATGAGGAGTAAACACGCCAAAATGTTTGGAAGGATGCCATGATCGAAGAGTACCGGTCCATCATAAAGAATGATGTGTGGGAGATAGTTATGAGACCAGAGGGGAAGTTAGTGGTGACTTCCTAGTGGATCAATAAGATCAATCATGCAACAAATGGCAGCATCAAGAAGTATAAAGTGAGGTTTGTGGTGAGAGGATTTTCTCAGAAAGAGGGAGTGGACTATGATGATACTTTTTCTCCAATTTCCATACTAAATAAGGATTTGTATGGACTCAAGCAGTCATCCCAACCTTTACTACAAGGTTGTTGATGGTGACCTATTGATATTGGTGTTGTATGTTGATGATATGTTCCTTACGGGGGTAGAGAGGCTCATTGACGAGTGCAAGAGGAAGTTAGATTCAGATTTTGAAATGAAGGATCTTGGATTGATTCATTATTTATTGGGATTGGAGATGTGGAAGAATCCAGATAAGGTCTTCCTTGGAAAATTGAAGTACACAATTGAGATCTTGAGCAGATTCGGTATGATGGATTGCAAGTCCATGGCTACACCTATGATGACAAATTTAAAGAAGCTGAATAATTTCACCTTAGATTTAGATTTGGTGGATCCTACTATGTAGAGGAAGTTGATTGGATTCTTGATGCAGTTGGTTAACACCAGGCCAGATATTTTCTTTATAGTGATCACCCTAAGCCAGTTTATGGTTGAGTTGAGGCACTTCATTGGGTTTTAGCAAAGCATGTGTTGAGGTACCTTCTTGGTACATTTGGATATGGTCTGATATATGCTTAGGTGGTGAAGTGAGGCTGCAAGGATAGATGATTATGACTGGGAAGGGAGTGCAGTGGACAGAAAGAGCACCTCGGGGTGATTCTTTATCTTAGGATCAACTATGATATCCTAGATTAGCAGAGAGCAGACTTCTGTAGCACTTAGTACAATAGAAGAAGAGCATATTGCAACCAGTGTCACAAGTCGCGAAGAAGTATGGCTTTATAAGCTTCTTGCATGACTATTTGATCATGAGCTAGAGATGACTACATTTTGATAATCAGAGTTGTGGCAAGCTTTTGTACAATCCATTATTTCATGATAGGTCGAAGCACATTGAGATCAAATATCACTTCATCCGAGACATGGTGCAGAAGGGAGCATTAAAGCTCCAACCAATATCCACAAATGAGCAGATTGAGAACATTATCACCAAGCCTCTGTCTAGGGAGAAGTCTGTATACTTCAGAGACAAAATTGTTGTGATGTAGAATGTCTCCCTCACTAAGAGGGAGTGTTGATGTTTCAACATCGGGTATACATTCTCCCAAATTGGTCATGCTAATTTGACCAAGGGAGAATGATACATTTACTCACAGGACCATGTTGATTTGGCTAGTGGTGAATGGCCTAGGATGTTGATGTTTCTCCATTTAGTAGAATTGGGTAGACATTCTCCCAGATTGGTCATGCTAATTGACCAAGGGAAATGGCTCATTCACTCATGGAGCTTTGCTAGTGGTGAATGGCCCAGGCGTAGTCTTTCTCCTGACGAGGACTGGATAGACTCGAGGTACTCTCACATTGCCTACTCCAGGATGGAGTGATCTATATTAGTTAGACATGCATGTGAGGAACTAATAATGAACATAAATATAATATATAAATAATATATATTTGTAATATAATGTATAAATATATAAATAATTAATAATTAATAATAAATTAATTAATGAAAATACAATAATGGAAAAGACATGTCCATTAATGAAAGGCCACTCCGCCCAAGTATATATATCAGAGCCCTCAATTTTAATGTATCATCTCATATAATATTTACTTAAAATAACCTCTCATTAAGTTTTCTAAGTTTTGTTGATATTTTCAGTGTGTAATTATTCTATGATAACAATAGCATTTATGTCACAAGGCAATAATTATCAGATCTAAAAATCAGAAAATTCAACAATTATTAGCCTGGGAAAATTCCTCATGGAATATAAGTATATTTTTAGAATCATTCATAGAGGTTTCCATTGAATTTCCATGTGACCAAACCCTGAAACTTCTCTAGCCAATAGTAAAATTTCCACAAGTAGCAAGATGCAACGAGAGCCAAGGATGCATAAAAAAGAAAGAGTGACAGCATGCCATAGGGAATTAAACAAAAAACAAAGGAGAACCTAAGATACAACCAAATATATCAAGGCTTATTTCCAATGATGACCCCATCCAGAATCCCCAAATCCAAGCCCCACGAGAGAACAATCTATTGAAAAACACATGAATTGAATCTTCTTCAAAAAATAGAGGCAATCTCTCTTTGATACACAAGTAATTGATCCTTCTATCACTCCTGAATTCCACCTAAAGAACCAAGAGTTCTTGTGCTTGAATGAATTCTCACACACTCCACATTAATCCTTTCACATATGATGAAGCCACACTATATGAGAAGGATGGCACATGTAATGGATTTCTATTTTAGGTCCTCAAAAAAAAAATCATAATCTCCTACTGAAATGACTGCAATTTGGTTCATGATTTTATTTATACAAGGAATAAATTATTAAATATACAACATAATAACAACAACATGATAAAAACAAATCAACTTTTAAAATACATACATCAACTTGCAGGTTGGTTGATTTAGCCCCTTGCTCGTTTGTTATTGTTCTTGCCCAAACTTCCCAAAAATGAATACTTACCTCCCATCCAACTAGGAACAACCTCTCTGGCTCCCTATATCCAGGAATCCTTGTGGTTTCTTGGCCCCCAAGCCCAAAGTTCCCCGCAAAAACAATCTATGTCCTCCAATCTCCTCCTTCTTCCCCCTCCCATCCAGAATTTCCTCCTTGCTTTCTTCTTCCATAATTTCCCCCAAAATAAATACCCCCTTCCAAGTCCTCTCCCCTCTTCCTTATCCTCCTCTCTATAACCCCTCCCCCTCATTCAATTCCCCAACTTCCTTATCCCCTCATTAATTCCCCCACCTACCAAAAATAATAAAATAGTAAAAATATTCATTGTATTTATTTTAATAATTAATTAATTAAATTAACAAACTATGATCAATAAAAATCAATTGGGTTGTTACATACACTCACTCTTCAAGAAAATTCGTCCCAAAGTTAGAGTAATTTACAATACAAGGGTAATGATACATGATTCATACATCCATATCGGATAAATAACATCATCAATTTAAAACACTTATACATACTAGTGTACATGTACAAGGCATGAATGTGTAGCTAGCACATACAAGACTCATAGATGTACTAATGACAATAATTATCAAACCTAAAGTAATTCTTTTATGCATCCAATCCAATCAACAATACCATTCATTTCATAAAGGATAGTAAACCATTTAAAATGTTCGCAAAATCCCTCAATTAAAATAATTTGGCACAAACAACATTCACTTATATAATTGTAGTTTAGTTAATCAAATATAAATACACACACACACACACACATTTTAGCAAGAGGAAATCAAGAAATTCTACTATAAGGTGAAAACTCCACACATTCTCAACTACTTCTAGTCATCCTTCCTCCCTGACCTACTTCCTTCTTCCATCCCTATCCTTCCTCAATTGGACTATCCTTGAGCATCAACTATATTGACCTAACTCCAGATAGAACCCATAAGCAGAAGTGTCAACTCTCTTGATCAAGCTTCCCCAATAAGAAACTGGCAGTCATCATCACATGTCTTGGGGAGTGTGATATAACACCGTCCTCCCATGACTCCAAGTTTCAGAGGATACATGAAAGGAAATGCCCCCACCCCTCTTAATAGAACTAGGGTCACTACCCTACCATGGACCATACAATGGCACTGTGTTTCTAAGAGTTTTATCATTGTATATTTAGTTTCAGGCAGTCTCGCCACTTGAAAACCTACACTTGTCCACCTGCACTTGTCCACATATCATAGCAATTCTGATTTGAACCAACATAATTTCCCTCAAAAATATTCATACCATACTATTTCTCAGATGATGTTCACGACATGAGCCTTTTATTGTCATTATCCTTTGGCTATTTCATATCCCATTGACTTGCAGATTAGTCTATAACACAAACTCATACATATCCATGCATTATCACCATGTAAATGCATTTAATCATATCCTCAATTCGGTATCCACGAACCAACAACTTTAAATGTCAAAATTTTCAAGTTAGAAATAGATTGCATAATATCCATCATAATTCAAATAATGATAAAAAATCATAGAATTGACATTCACATAGGTCCATATGTCTTAAAATTTCAAGTTTATCATTAATAGTTTCACAGTTAATAAAAAATAAAATATGATTAGGCCTTAAGTAATTCTAGTTATCTAAGTCAAAAGGTGGCATTACATACACCCAAACTTCGGGAAACATATTCCCGAGGTGGTCAAAAAAGTGAGGGATGATCTTGTCGTAAGGTCTTTGCATCCTCCCAAGTAGTAGATCCTGGGATATACTTGTCCCACTGGACCTAAACTTGGTCTACCAGACGATTCCTGAGCTGTCAGACCCTATGGTCCAATACACGTAACGGTTTGACCATGAGGGTTCTTGCGTCTGATACCTATAATTCCTTCCAATTTAGTTTATGAGATTAGTCAGCAACATAATGATGCAAAACATATACATGAAAAACATTATGAGTTTTATGCAAGTGGGGTGGCAGTACGAGACGATAGGAAATAGGTCCAATTCTCTCTTGTGTTTTGAACAATCCTATAAATCGAGGTGACAAATTTGTCCCCTTCTCAAACTGAATGGTACTCTTATTAGGCACGATACAAATGAAAACTTGATCTCCCACTTTATAATTTCAGTCAATCCTATGTGCATCAACATAACTTTTCTGTCTATCCCATGCTTCCTTTAGTCATTTCCTAATATGAATCACATGTTCCTCCATTTCTTGAATCAATTCTGGCCCAACTGTCACTCAACCTTCTAACCGTTCCCAACTCAGTGGTGTCCTGCATGGCCTTCCATACATAGATTCATAGGGTGGCATTCCAATGGAGCTATGAAAATTGTTATTTTAGGAAAACTCTACCATAACATAACATACATACTAAGCATGTATTATGTAACCTGATTTACTCTCTTAGTTTTCCCATCTTTTTCAGGGTGATATGTTGTGCTTAAGTTCAACTGAGTTCCCAATGCTGACTGTAAACTTGTCCAAAACCTAGATGTGAATCATGAGTCCCTATCTGAAATTATCTTCTTGGGTAACCCATGCAGACAGATGACCTCACTTATAAACACACGTTCCACATCAATGACATCATAAGTTTTTCTAACCAGAATAAATGAGCATTCTTGGTCAACTTATCAACTATCACAAGAATGGAATTATGTCGGTGCGATGTGAGTGGAAATCCCACAACAAAATCTATAAAAATGACTTCCCACTTGGACATAGGAACATCATTCGGTTGTAGGATATGCAAGATACCAGTTATATAAAATATGCAGAAAAGAAATAAAATGCTAGAAATGGCAGAACAACAGTAAAATATCCAGCATAATCTTCACAATACACAGAAATGATATACGAAATAGCAATAGAAAAAGCACTTTGATTCATAAATCAATGTTCACAGGCCTCTTCGAGGGGGCAACCTCCAGTCGAGCAGCGCTCTATTATAATAATATCCAAGCTAGGGTTCTCATACCCTCGCCCCTTATTTATACTAAATATGTCTATTAAGAGAAGCATCTAGAGGAAGATCTTTCTAGAAGCGGAATCTTCTATTAGGTCTTCTTACATCTGCCTTATTATATTTTATTGAAAGGCCTTATTAATATTGACCTTTATTACATCCGAATACATTGATCTACCTATGTGTGGTTTAGGACCTTAACATGTCCACCCCCTTAAAAACAACCTTGTCCTAAAGGCTTGAGATGTGGAAACTGCTGTAGAATGGTAGCTGGTTCCCAAGTGTCATCTGCTGGAGTCATATCTTTCCACTGTACTAGCACTTCCTTGATGGTTCTCTGACACAGGCGACACTCACGCTAGTCCAAAAATGCTTCTGGCTGGAGCCAAATTTATCCTTCTTTAGCTAACTCTGAAAGGTTGGATTGAATTTGGCACCTGGTTCCAATCACCTTCTTCAAGCATGAAACATGAAAAACAGGATGTAGCTTCGACTAACTGGGCAGAGCTAACTGATATGCAACTTGTCCCACATGCTTGAGAACTGTGTAAGGGCCATAGAATTTGGGTGCTAGCTTCTGACAATGCTCAGCCTTGAGGGAAGTTTGCTTATATGGTTGCAGTCTCAGAAACACCTGATCCCCTTCTACAAATTGGTGTTCAGAGCGACCTTGATCTACTTGCTGCTTCATTCTATTCTGTGCCATGACTAAGTTCTCTTTAAGGGTACGAAGGATATCCTCTCAGATTGTAAGTGTTTGGTCAACCGCCAGGACCTTTGAGGTACCCAGTAAGTATGAGAGAATTGAAGGTGGCTTCTGTCCATATACTGCTTCAAAAGGAGTCATGTGAGTGGCTATATGGTATGTAGTGTTGTACCACCATTCGGCAAGGGGTAACCATTGAGCCCACTGGTGTTGTTTTTCAGAGGCAAAGCACCTCAGATATGTTTCAAAACACTTGTTGACAACTTCCATTTGACCATCCATTTGGGGATGATATGCTAAGATGAGATGCAATTGTGTGCCTTGTAGCTTAAACAATTCCTGCCAAAACTTGCTTGTGAAAGTTGGGTCTCGATCGGAAACAATAGAGTGCGGCATGCCATGCAGCTTGAAGACCTGGTCCATGAAAATTTGAGCCACCGTGGATGCAATAAATGGGTGGGGAAGAGCGCAAAAATGAGCATACTTGGAAAGGCGATCCACCACCACCATTATGACTAATTTATTCCCTGATTTGGGTAAGCCTGTAATAAAGTCCATAGAGATATCCTTCCAAATAGCAGGGGGAATCGGAAGCGGTTGGAGGGTGCCTGGAGATTTGACTGTTTCTCCCTTGTTGCGTTGACACACCTCACATTCAACGACAAACTTATGGATGTCATGTTTCATACCATCCCAGAAAAAATAACGTTTGACTCGGTCATATGTTTTGGTGAACCCTGAGTGCCCCGCTATGGGTGTAGCATGAAGCTCAGAAAGCACCGTGGATTTGAGCTTGGATTGTTTACTTAAATACAAGCAACCTTTGTATTGAAGCTCATCCTGGAGCCAAGAGTATCCTAGGGGAGTCGGAGCCTTGTTCTGCAGTTGTTGGATCAGATGCGAACTTTTGGGATCTTGAAGCCATTCCTCATGCACAACTTGGAGCCAATCAGGTACAATGAAGGAAAGATAAAAAAGGGATCCTTCGTCTTCATATTTCTGGGACAGTGCATCCACCACAACATTGTCTTTGTCCTTATTGTAAATGATCTCATAATCATATCCAAAGAGCTTAGTCACCCATTTTTGTTGTTCCTGGGAGGAAATGCGTTGTTCCAGAAAGTACTTGAGGCTTTGATGGTCTATCTTAATTTGGAAGCGTTGCCCCAAGATATACGGACGCCACAGCTCAACGGCATGCAGAATCGCCAACATTTCTTTTTCATAAATGGGTTTGCCCAGATTCTTTTCAGACAGTTGCTTACTAGTGAAGGCCAAAGGTCGACCCTCTTGCATAAGGACAGTGTCGATTCCTTTCCCTGAGGTGTCACATTCCAACACAAACGTCTTTGTGAAGTCGGGAAGGGCCAGAACCGGAGTGGTGCACATGGTCGTCTTCAAGGTTTGAAAATCTTGAGCAGCTGTTGGAGTCCAAGTGAAAGAGTTCTTTTTGAGGAGAGCCGTGAGAGGTGCTGCAATCTTTCCATAGTTCTTAACGAACTTGCGATAATACCCTGTGAGGCCCAAAAATCCACGCAAGCTTTTGAGAGTCTTTGGGTGTGGCCAGTCTTGCATAGCTTCAATCTTTTTTGGGTCCACCCTGACACCATCCTTTCCCACCAGATGACCCAAGTATTCTACTTCTGAGGCACCAAAAGCACATTTGGACTGTTTCAAGAAAAGCTGGTGTTGAGAGAGTAGGCGGAGAACTTGATCCACATGAGTAAGATGGTCTGTCTAGGTTTTTCTATATATGAGGATATCATCAAAGAAAACTAAGACAAAATGACGGAGAAAAGGGTGGAAGACATGGTTCATGAGGCTCTGGAAGGTGGAGGGGGCGTTACACAAACCAAAGGGCATGACCAAAAACTCATAGTGTCCCTCATGAGTACGAAAGGCTGTCTTGGGAATGTCAACCTCTTTCATACGTATCTGGTGATAGCCAGAGCGAAGATCAAGTTTGGTAAAGAATTGGGCGCCACTCAATTCATCCAGGAGGTCATCAATGACAGGAATGGGAAATTTGTCTTTGATGGTTAGTTTGTTGAGAGCACGGAAGTCAGGACACATTCTCCAAGAACCTTCTTT
>ML783329.1:104536-134424 GCA_009831015.1 Picea engelmannii | reverse complement strand
ATAATATATGCTGGTTTTCCCGGTTTGGGTTTCCAGGTGAAAAATCTCTGTGTAATGTTTGTATTTGCCATTGTATCTTTTCTGTTCTTTTCTGAATATCAGTTTGCAGTAGATATTGTACAAGGTTAGAATTTACACATATAATGCGTATGCCTCGGAAATATTGTTTATTGTATTTCCTAAACTCCAAGCATAATAAGATATCCTATTTTCTTTAAGATTGATGAAACTCCCACCTACACCTACCGCCCCAATACAAAATTTTAATATATTATAAATATCTCCAGAACCTTTTTTTAACCTAGCATTTTAATTTATATTTTCACCCATCATCAAAAAAACATATAATTATAAAGATTATAAATAACAATATTTGCCAAAAGAAAAAATATCATATATATCTAAAAAATATCATATATATTTAAAAAATAATAATTTAATTCTAAATTAAAATTAAATAAAAAATAAAGAAATTAATATTTTTTTAAGATTCTTTTGATGTGAAATTTGATTTCTACTTAAAAAAATCCGAAATAATTCTCTCAATGAAAAATCATATCATATCATGAAAAATGTTGAAATTAAATTAGAAAAAAAATAGCAAAAGTAAAGACAATGCAATAAAACTCTTTCAAAAGAATTCATAAATTTGAGTCTTTATATTTAAATTTGGGGTCATTTCAACACAAATAAAATTAATATTTTATTCTTTAAAAAAATAATTAAACTGTACTTCACTTTTAAAAGAAAGTGATAGAGTATGGCCACTTTTTTCATAAAATGATTGTGAAATGTTCACTTTTGTATTTCAATGGTGGGAAAGATGATGTATGATGTGTTTTGTTTTTTGGGTTTCCATCACCTAATGTATTGCTTCTTACAATGATTTTATTATTGGATGTTTTATGATTTGATATTCTTACTAAATTGATAATTGAGAAGTCATGTCGTATGTTATGTTTAATGTGGGGCATTGTTGAATAATGAAAATGAGTATCCAAACCATTGTGTTTTAATTGTTGCTTGTCATTACATTACTTTTACTGACAGACATTGATGTTTATAATTGCCAGTCCTTCTCGATATTGATTTTGATAACCACTTTCCCATATAGTTTGACTTTCTATCCCACCAAGTTTCCAAGCTCATGTCAATTTGAATATTCATTTTCGATCATATTTAATGTGGGGCATGGTTGAACAATAAAAAAAGAGTTTCAATGTTGCTTATCATTACATTGTTTTTCCTTAGAGACATTGATTCCTATAATTGCTATTCCTTCTTAGTATTGATGTTGATAACCACTTTTCTATATAGTGTGACTTTTTTTTCCACCAAATTTTCAAATTATGGAATTTCTATAAAACTAATAATAGTGGTATGCCTTTTTGAATGTAAATTTTTCTTATTTAGAAAAGCATATATATTATTATTATTATTATTTTTTAATAGAATGTCAAATCTCATTGTCATTTTTGCGTGGTATGAAAACAATTAAATAAGAGATAAAAAAAAACATTTTTTCATTGCAACACTTCTCCATGTAATTGATCAATATACATTTTTTTTTAATATGAAAATATGTTTTATATAAAACTAAATAATTTTATTTAAATCTTAGACTTGAGCTTCCAAAAATCTCTAATTTGTTTTTTACCTTTTTTGAAATTTTTTTATGAAACACACCCAAAACTTATGCCACATTACATAAACCATTAAATTAGATTTTAATTATGAAAATATATTCTATCAAAATTACCCAAAAATTACACTTAACCACCTCTGTTTTTCACATATCATCCAAAACTTACACTTAACCACATCTATTTTTCACATGTCATCCAAAACTTACACTTAACCACATCTGTTTTTCACATGTCATGTGGATGGGGTGGACCAAAATGAAAATATAAAATAAGTAAATGCTTATTACTCGTTCATGTTGTCATCATGGATTGGGAGGTCTGCACGGGTTGCTTATCGATAAAATACAATCATCATGCATAAAATACAACCATCATGCATATAATCTTATATAAATATCCAATTTTGATTCACGAGTTGTGCCATGAAGACCCTTTTTTCCATGCATGATGAAAGCATATTGCATAGATAGTTGAATAGTCAGAATACACAACTATGTTTAGAATGTTATTGAAAGAAAAGGGTCAGTTTGTTGTTTTCATCATGAGATGCATACCTTCGTCATGAAACATAAAAGTTCACAAGTTAAATTTGTTTTAAGAAAGGGATTGGACAACCATTCTATATCTTAGAAATAATCCTAGCTATTGTTATTAGGATTTAGTAGCACTAGGTAACATTTTTGTCAAATAAAACATAAAAGTTCACAAGTTAAATTTGTTTTAAGAAAGGGACTGTACAACCATTTTAGGTAGCATTTTTGTCAAATAAAACATAAAAGTTCACAAGTTAAATTTGTTTTAAGAAAGGGACTGTACAACCATTTTATATCTTAGAAAAAATCCTAGTTATTGTTATTAAGATTTAGTAGCACTAAGTAGCATTTTTGACAAGATGAGAACAAACATCTAATTCAAACATGTAATATGACATTTATATTTGACTCCACATTTAATTATAATAAATATAAAATTCTAAAAAGGAAGATGCATAATGTTGAAATTAAAAAAAGCATAATATTTGGGTGTCTTAAAGCTAGTATAAATGTGGTTTCCAATCTTGTATATTTGATCTCAATGATAGATCTTTGACACAATCCCTTCATTTTATAAAAATTAAAGATCCCCTTTCACTTAAACAAGGAAAATTTATTGATAAGTGAAACAACAAATTTCTAAGAATAAATATTGTATGTTTAGGGCTCAAAGGAGAATAAAGGTTGACACAACTTATGGGAGGAAAACCCTATCCATAATATTGGAATCCCTTCTCATATTGATGAAAGGAAAATTCTAGGGGGAATTTCCCCAGTGCAAAGGGAGTAGAAGCCCTTCAAAATTTTTATCCCAAATTTTTAAGGATCTTGGTTTGAATTTCCAATGGAAGAAATAAGGTGGGAGACACAATGAATCATGTATAATCTCTTTCAAACTTGGAGAAATCGCATGCCACAAATTTTTCCGACTACCAAAATCACTATGGGCACATTGTTAGGAAGGGAATCAATAATAGAGAGAGCATGGAAAACTAACCTATTGGAAACATAATGCAAAATCATGGTTAGAGATGGAGTCCTTGGGATATGATCAAAACTAGTGGAAACCCTTAATTGATTGATAAATTAATGAGAAAGTTTTTTATAAGGAGGTGATCTATGTGCCCAAGATAATTGTGGAACCAAACTTGGGAGATGGGTTCCTAGATGTTAGGTACATTGAGATTGGGAGATGATCGTATTGTCAATAGAAATACTATGTCCAAATTTTCTTATACTATGTCAATAGATGATCCATATGCAAATCATATGGGCACTTAAATATAACTTTCCCAAAAAAGAATGTAGTTTATGAAGACATAGATGCAGAATTAAGGGAAGCTCCTAGGAAGTCGATTATCAAAGGGAAAGGTAAAATTTTCAAGGAGAAAATGATAAAGGACTTGTCATAGGAAATTATAGAATGCATCATTTAAAACTTAGAAAAATCAAGGTGAAATATGTCACTTTTTAAGACTATTGAAGGTTTTGATCTGGAGTAGCAAATGAAGATGGGATTTGCACATAATTTGGAGTAGTAGATAACTCAAACTTGGATATAAAAATACATTGTTGTTGATAATATCTAATCCAAAGAAATATAGAAGAAGAAGGGGAAACAAGCTAAGAAAGAAATATAGAAGAATAAGGGGAAACAAGCTAAGAAGGAGAAGGAGAAGGAAAGCAAATATGAGATGGAAGGGAATTAGGACTTTGCAATTGAATCAAGCCTAGAGATTATAGGTATGCAATAAGGATATATAATAAAAGAGAAAAGGGAGGAGAAGGAGTCCTCATTAATAAAGATATTATTTTTTCATGAGATTGGAAATGGAGAAAGTGTGGGGTGAGATACAAGGAGTCTTAATGCATCCTTTATATCTGATAAGGATTACATTCATAACATAAAGAATAAGTATCATGTAAGGCTTTCATATAGATAAGCAAAAGGGGGATATGAAATAATATAAGGGGGCTTGGACTTTGGTCCAACTTGTTAGTGTTAGAAGTTGATTCTTGATTGCATGAGAACCAAGCCTAACACATCTTGAATTTGCGAGAATGATTGTTTGAATAAAATGTAGTCGGAGGAAAGTGGAAAGAAGCCAAGCTACGAGTCAACTTTAAATAGGGATAAAGAAAGGGTTAGCATTTGAATAGTTGTATATTTAAATCATATGTTGAATACATAGTTATGAACCCAAAAAGCTAAGGTTTAGATAAAGAAGATAGAGTTAGAATATTTCAAATGACAATATGAGTGCATGTGACTCTCATTTCATCACTTAAAATAGAAGAGAACTTTCTAAGATAAAATGCTTTCAAACTACCAAATTTAAACACATATGAACACAATATCCATCCGACCCTAAGCCCATGCAGAGACAATGATAACCACACAGTGGTTACTATATTTAAATGAAACAGATATGATATCAATTTACTTGTATTCATAAGAGAGAAGACAACATAAAAGAGAAACAAAGGTCCATTACTTGCTTCAGAAACTATGATAATAACAAAAATCAAACTTCAGGCCTGTCTCAGTCCTGTACATATACATAGGAACCTCACTACTCGACCCTCAACTATCACTCTCTTCATTACATTTCATTCATACAATATATAGATATTCAAGGTAATTTTGAGATCCAAAATAGATGGATCAAGAGTAATTCATTGTGATCAGGTCGAGAGAATCTTTGACTTCCCCAAAAAAACAACTGGAAATATTTTAAGGAAAAAATATAGCAAATTTGTTGGAGATCCAAGATTTATGGGATTACGCCCCCGGGGGGGGCAGCTAAATTGGCAAGTGCCGTGAAAATGAAGTTCCATGAGGTTTCGAGTTCAACTCCCCCCGACTTACAATGTGTGCCATGTAAGGGGCATTGTGGGAACACTTGGAGGTTATAGTGGTAGCAGTTGGATAACAAGGCCACATGTAACACGAGAACGTGCCCAACTAGTTGCTGATTCGACCAGACATTAAAANTTTATGGGATTACTTTGACCAAAGCTTTGCTGGAACTTTATCATGAATCCCATCCTTTAGATGATGTTGACATGTGTTTTAAATGATAATCTTGCTTCAAAGAAGCCTCACGATTTACTTAATAACTCATTGTCTTCAAAATCCATGTATTCTAGTTTTTTGAATATTATATGCATTTTGGTAGAATTCATGTTTTAAAATGTTGACAAGCATTAGCAAAATAACTTTATGTAAGTTTTTTTAAATAAATAAAGAGAACTATAAAATTTGAACAAAACTTCTTCAGGAAGAAAGTGTTGAAGCCTTGATAAATTTCAAAAGTGTTGAACAACCCTGAACATGAACCATAGAGCACAATTACATAAACGTATTCACCCATCAACAAAAATACTTTGTAAATGCTCGGGCCATTTGATCATGATGCCCCTGCAACTTCTGGCAGAATCCATAACAACCAACTGTATTTGGAAATAGTTCACCTGCAAAAGAAAAACCTAAGAGATGACTCTCGATTTCTAGAGACAATACCTAACTCAATTATTTTGGGAAGGAGATCTCTGTAATAGGGTAAAAAAAATGAGGAAACTTACAATTTCATAAAACTCGGGTTGTTTACAAAACAAATAGAGGACAAACACGATAATGACAGGTAATGGAGATGACTAAGATCTTAGGCATAGTATTCACATGGGTGATCATGGTGAGGATTAAGTGACAAATCATATCCCGACTTGACAAGAGTTTGAATTTTGAAAAATTGAAAAGCACGGGCTGGGAATTAATTTTAGAACTTTTTATATATTTTTTAATTTTACATAGGAATTTTGGTAGCGCGAAGGCTATTTCTTATGTGAAAACACTACCAACATATAACTTTGTTAGAAAGTCTTAAAATTTGTCATCAATGTCGCAAATACCCCTAACATGCCTTAACAAACTCTAAAAACCTCAAATAACCACCCTATCAGACCCATGTGCAAACACAACCTAACTTCTTTTTTTATTCAAGGAAGAATGTCTTTCCTAACCCTAACATGACAAAAGGTTGAGAAGGATATTCAATAACGCAAGAAAAAAACCATCATTGGGGCCTTAGAGCTAGGAAATCCTCTTTAAGAGGTAATAAATGATTTCACTATCTCTAAACATCTGTGGATTTGGATCTCCCCCCAAAAAACATCAATTATGAGAGTAGTCAAAATAACAGTCCAAATATTTTCATATTTCTAAAAAAAACTATGGCAGGTGTAGAGGAAGCTGAGAGGATCTTTAATAATTTGTTTTCTGGTTGGAAGTTCGAAGTGACATTTGATAATGGGAAATTATGGGTTCTAGAGACAAGTTGGAAGAATATTGTAGAAATATATGATTATAGTTTCCTAAATTTTTTAATTTCCATCAAATTCCTTTGTAAGAAGTTGAGAAAGATTCTTACCCTTATAAATATAAATGAAACTTATGTACAAAGGAAGGAGTATCAAGAAGATTTTTTTAAAGGATTGTATTCTAGGGAAGAGAGATGATTTTTGGATGGGACATGAACTTTGTGCTGAAGAGTGGAGAATTCTAAGGAAGTGTGGGGGAAATAGGGAGGATAAAAGCATGACATGGGTAGGTGGCTCTTTTGATCGTAGACCCATATTCTTTGAAATTTATAAAGTGAAAAGAATCCTCCCACCCCTTTCAAATTAAATCTTAACCGACTTGCTTGTGAGGATTATAGAGAGTTGGTCAATCATGAATGGAAACATTTTGATGAAGAGGGAGATGGGTTAGAAATGAAGAAAATCTAGGATAACTTAGTAAACATTAAGAGATTGACCATGAATTGGGAAAAAGAAAAAATTAAGGAAACACAAGAGTACTTGAGATTGAAAAGAAAATTGAGAAGGCTTACAAGGATAATAAGAAATGTATATTTTACAAAGAGGAGCTAGGGGAGTTGAAACTTTTAGAGGAGGAAAAGAAACCTTCTAAAATTAGAAGAGGAGAGATGGAGAAATAAAAGTAGGGAAATATGGTTACAATAGGGTGATGAGAATACACTATTATTCCATTATCATGCTAATATGAGAAGGAACCTCAACACCATTTTGAAAATGAAGAGGAATAATAGAGATAAGGTGTCTCTTTCAAAGAAATTGTTGATGAGAGAGTAAGATAATTTGAGGGTTTAAATAAGGATCCACTCATATTCTCTTCTTTCTTCCCAGGGTTTATCAATGAGGATAAAAAAAATAGTGTAATGGAGGAATTTAGGAAGGAATATTTTGATCATGTGGTATAATATTTTCAATGTGATAAAATACCTAACCTTGAATGATGGCCAATTAACTTCTTCATTGGATTCTATGATATTTTAGAAACATACTCACTAAGAGAAGTAGAAGAATCAAGGAAGAGTGGACGTATTATCGGGGAATTTAAAGATACTATATTGGTTGTCACCCCTAAAAATATAATCCTTCTCTTTTGAGGACTTTAAATACATTTCATTGTGGAACTGAATATACAAAATTCTTGTTAAAGTGATTACAATTTGTCTCAAGCCCATTCTTTTAGAAGTTATATTGAAGGAGAGATTTGTATTTTTAAGTGGAATATAAATACATTATTCCATGGGCATATATCAAGAGGCCTTTCACTTAATAAAGAACAATAAATCTTCTCCATTGATCATCAAGTTGGATCTCTCCAAATCCTATAATAGGGTAAGAAAACTCTACTTAAGGATAACACTAATACATGTTGGTTTCAAGATTCCTTTTATGAACTAGATAGAAGAATTCCTTCATTCTTTTTGTTTGTTTTGTCTTATCAATGGATTGGCTTCTAGATTCTTCAATTCAACTGGAGGTTTGAGACAAGGTTTCCCCTTGTATTCCCTCTTATTTATTAAGGTGGAAAAGGGATTAAGTAGGTATGTAGTGAAGAAGAATGATTGGAGACATATAATCTAGGGTGTGGTAGCAATAGGTTTTTTGATATAGTGCATAGTATTCATGTTGGAATATTGTTTAATACTAACAGGGGGGGGGGGTTAATCAATATTGCTTCTTTTTCCAATATTTAACAACACTTAATCATTAATCTTATTAAACACAACAAATGATCAACAAAGAAGAACAATACACAAAATCTTAACATGAAACACCATAAATTTTCTTTATATATATGTATATAAAGTTTAATTTTAATTTGCAAGATACAACTTGTAGGAGAAATGATGGCACATGGGCAGACCCAAGGTTCAACGCTTCAACAATGCACCAACAAAACCATAACTACTGGCCCTTTTGGCAACACCTGCGAAGAAGTTGAAGTCTCACCTGAGGTAGTGGTGGGGGGGTTGTAGGACTCAAGTGTCTACAACCAAGTTGGGACACAGATTTGTGATTACAATACTTAACAGATCACTTAGAAAACAATATGAATTAGATTATGATCCTCATTTACATCACAGATTTGACCCTTATTATGGATCAACGTAGTAATAATCAAGATCTAACACTTCCAACCTCTTAGCACATAGCGTTAGCTCAGATATAGCATTCATTTAAACCATTAAGCACTAAGATACAACATCATATGTGTTCATTATTCATAACAACAACAACACTAAGAAAATAAACGCATAAACAACATCGCACATCAAAACACAGGATATACATGGTTCACCCCAATGTGGGGCTACGTCCACCAAATTCTTCTTCTTCTTTATTAGTATTCGATCTCCTTACATTCATCTACTTATGTGCACAAATCCACAGAGACCAACTCCAGAGTGGACAGGTGATTTGCACACTGCGCACTAGATCTACCTTCCTCAAAATTAGGTCAAGGCACAAAGCCAACTCCTTAATAGCACATAGCACCTACATACAAAGGTTGTGCACAAAGAAACTTACAAAATACTTGCGCTTAGCTATGAAAGCCTTAAAATATTCTTGCACAAAGCCAACCCAATCTCTTGCACTAAGTGAAACATATCGTGCACATAGCTAACACTACCACTTACATCGCTTAGCTACTTCTTATTTATACAATTACAAGAAGGCCTAAACATGGGTAAACCCATGGGATGACATCCCTTAACCCATTACATAAACCCTAAAAACCCTTTTTTGGGTCCACAGGCCCACAAAATAAGCAAGATCTCACAATCTCCGCTCTGCCTGGGTGCTCCATCTTCAAACAACCTGTCAAAGTCCCCAAAAGTGGTCAAACACAATCAATGTTTCCTCAAAATTTGGTCAAGGGCCAACAGGACCCTAACACTCACCTGTGACTCATCCCGAGTCACTTAGATTTGGGAAACACTTTTTTGAAGGCCTCAAGCTTAACTCGAGTTGCCTCAACTTGTTGCTTCGCTAGAGCTTCCTACTCAGCGAACTCTTGAATTACTTGTTTTGTAATAGGCCCTTCTAGGCCCTATTCCACTGTCGCAACTACATGGTCTAGCTTTGAGCCTTGGCCTTCAATCTCTTCAAAAAGCATGCAGACTTCATCCTGCACCGACTGGAGTCTCTGTGTCACCTCCATGATATTTCTCTGGATGGCAGTAACCTGCTGTTGGACTATGCACTGCTCTTGTGATCACTTCATTTTCTCAACTTGAGTAAGCAGCTTCCTGGAAACAGAACCATTTATTGGCACAGGGGCAGACCCAGGGTTCAACGCTTCAACAACACACCAACAAAAACCTAACTACCAGCCCTTTCAGAAACACCTGCGAAGCAGATGAAGTCTCACCCAAGGTAGAGGAAGGGGGGGTTATAGGAATCAAGTATCTACAACCAAGCTGGGACACAAATATGTGATTACAATACTTAACAGAGCACTTAGCCAACAATATGCATTAGATTATGATCCTCATTTACATCGCAAATTTAACCCTTATTACAGATCAACACAATAATAATCAATATCTAACACTTCCAACCTCTTAGCACATAGAATTAGCTCATATCTAGAATTAATTTACACCATTAAGAACTAAGATACAACATCATATGTGTTCATTATTCATAACAACAACAACACTAAGAAAATAACCACATAAACAACATCGCACAAAGCACATCGAAACACATGATATACATGGTTCACCCTAGTGTGGGGCTACGCCCACCAACTTCTTCTTATTCTTTATTAGTATTCAATCTCCTTACATTCATCTGCTCCTGTGCACAAAGCCACAGAGCCAAACTCTGCAGTGGACAGGTGATCTGCACACCGCGCACTAGATCCACCTTCCTCAAAATTAGGTCAAGGCACAAAGCCAACTCCTTAATAGCACAAAGAACCTACATACAATGGTTGTGCACAAAGTAACTTACAAAATAATTTCACTTAGATATGCAAGCCTTAACATATTCTTTCACAAATCCAACCCGATCTCTTGCACTAATCCACACATATTGTGCACATAGCTAACACTACCACTTACATCGCTTAGCTACTTCTTATTTATAGAATTACAAGAAGGCCTAAGCATGGGTAAACCCATTGGCTGACATCCCTTAACCCATTACATAAAACCTAAACCCTTTGTTGGGTCCACAAGCCCGCAAAACAAGTGATATCCCGTGATCTCTGCTTCGTATGGGTGCTCCATCTTCGACCAACCTGTCAAAGTCCCAAAAAGTGGTCAAACATGACCAATGTTTCCTCAAAACTTGGTCAAGGGCCAACAAGACACCAATCTCCTCTTTTGAGCACCAACTCAAGGAGACAATAATCCCCTGTTTTGAGCACCAACTCAAGGAGAAAACAATCCCCTTTTTTTAGAACTAACTCAAGGAGACAACAATCCCTTGTTTTGAGAACCAACTCAAGGAGACAACGATCCCCTATTTTTCAAGCACCAACTTGAGGAAGCTACAACTCCCTGTTGTTTAGGATTGAACCTATAGAGGAATTTAATCTTCCCTTGCTCCACACTTCCACCCTCATTGCATTTTTTAATCTTCAAAATTCAATATTTTCTTCCTTTGGACTCTTCTTATGTTTATATATTCTTATTAAATCATCGAGTCACACATTCTTTCAACATATTTTCTTGTTTATAAATGTTGGGTATGTGTTATATTCTTTGCATGAGAAGTAGTGTTATATGCGTTGTGCATAGGGGGGCTAAATCCCCTCGCGCGAGGGTTCAGGGGTAGTGCCCTCGAGAATTTTTTTTCCTTGGGAAACATGTCACATTTTTTCCTCATTTTTTTGTGTTGCCTCGATTTTTGTGTCCATTGTTGGGCGGTTTTTCACCACATAGTTTTTGCTAATGGTTTTCTATTTCTAGTTAAGGAATTAGGGTTGTTGACTAATCTAGGTCATTGGGTTAGGTTTTTGGATGCCACTGGCTCCTATATGTATATTGTATTATAAACAATGTATCACGATGAATGAATATAGAATATGTTGGTTTTCCCGATTTGGGTTTCTAGGGGAAAAATATCTGTGTAATGTTTCTTTAACTCCACTTTCACTTTTACCTTTTTCTTTAATCCAATTTAACTTTTACCTTTTTCTTTATTCTAGTTTCATATTTACTCCTCTTTTATGTAAACACCACTTCCTCTTAACTTTTCAACTTTTGTTATTTATTAAAGTCATATTCACATTTAATCCGTTTTCATTTCCAGTTTTGCGTAAACTCTGTTTCCACTTAAATTTTTCACTTTTGTATTTATTAAAGTGATACCAAGGTCAGATTTATATTTAATCACTTACTAACCTTTAACATATATTTGATCACTTACTAACCTTTGACATTAATGGAAATTTATTCAACAATTGACTGCCTCAGTCGATCTAACCATTAGTGGCTACTGGGAATTGTTTGGGTTTGAAGGATCATCCAACTTTGGTATGGAGAGAATGATGAACAAAACATTCTATGAAATATTGACTACCATGTTGATCTGATAGACTCAAGTGTTCTCGGTGCTGCATCGACAAATTTCCCTTCGACTACACTCTAAAATGATAGTGCACGAGAAATTATTCAAGATGGTGATTCTTCAGTTTTCATTCCATTCATCATGATCCTATCTCAATAGAATATACAGTCACAATACAACTTGACTCAACCAGTGTAGTAATTGAAATTGTTTCATTGTTTCATTCTTTCAAAGCACTTGATCGGGTGATCGCATGTATTCTGATAGTCCACTACATTCATTTAACTCATTATTCTTGTATATTTTACTGCAGCTCCATGTCATACTACACTATGGTACTTATTTTCTTCATGTTGACATCAATGCCAACATGATATTTCTATCAATACCCCCCTTTGGCATTGATGACAACACATCGTAAAAACGCATTCTCCCTTAACGATGAGTAATTGTTTTACCATTCTTTTCTCTCCCTTTGACATCAATGTCAAGGCCTCCGGTTCATCAGTTGTCTACTAATTAGCCTTCTTTTGTTTTGAGTGGCATTACTTGTCATTTTTTTCTTTCCCCCCTGTCAACATTTCTCCCCTTGTCATCATGGTGTTTTTTTATTTATTTATTGTAGGGAAATTACTCCCATCTTTTTCCTTAGATGTTCAAATGCTTCTTTAGGAACGGTTTTAGTGAATATGTTTGTCATCTTCTCCTTTAAACCAACATACTCCAATCTAACCTTTCTTTCACTAACTTTCTCTCTCAATAAATGATACTTGATGGGTATATGTTTGGTCTTTGCATGCATGAATGGATTCTTAGAGATGCTGATGGCACTTGTATTGTCACAATAGATAGGTATCAACTGATTACATTCAGTTTTGATATCCTCCAATGTTTGTATCATCCATAATATTTGAGTGCAACATTCAATAGCTCCAATATATTTGACCTCTGTTGTAGATAGTGAAATTGATGATTGTTTTCTACTTGACTATGAGACTAGACATTCTCCTAAGAAAAATGCATTTCCACTAGTGCTCTTTTTTACATCCACACTACCAACCCAATCGACATATGTGTAGGAAATTAGTTCAAATCCTTTATTCCTTGGATACCACAATCCAAATTATGATGTTCCCTTAATATATCTAAATATTCTCTTGACAACCATCACATGTGATTCCTTGGGAGATGATTGAAATATTTCCACCATTCCTATTGCCTTCATGATATCAAGTATGTATGTAGTAAAATATAGCAGGCTCCAAATCATAGATATGTAGAGAGTTGACCCTGTAGAAGGTGACTCATCTTCTTTGCTCAGTTTGCAACTGGTTGTCATAGGAGTGCTAATAGGTGCACTTTCATCCATTCCAAACTTTTTAAGTATCTCTTTTAGGTATTTTGACTAAGTAATAAACATTCCTTTTGGTGACTAAGTCATTTGAAGTCCAAGGAAGAAATTTATCTCTATAATCATAGAAATTTCAAACTATTTTGACATTTCTTGAGCAAATTTATAACTTGATTCATCATTGTTACAACCAAATATGATGTCATCTACATAGACCACTATGACTAACAAACTATATTTTTCAATTATAATATAGATATTGTTATTAGACATGCCTATTTTGAATCCTTGTTGTAGTAGGTACTTATCCAATCTTGCATACCATGCTCTGGGTGCTTGTTTAAGGCCATAGAGTGCCTTCTTCAATCTATACACTTGTTCTTCTTTTCCTAGTTATTCAAATCCTTCAGGCTGTGTTACGAGGAAAATATCTCTATGGAAGTGGGTAAACCAAAATAGATGGAATGACACATAAAAATAAACTCTAATCCCAAGTATGATATATAAATGAAATGCTAAAAATACAAGGGTAAGATCCTACCTCGTCTGGATGTTCGAAGAAGAACATCGTTGAGCACATGACCCAAATATTTATACCTGCAGCTTGTCTTCAGTAACCAAGATACATAATCATATGCTAATAATATATAATTTAAGCATATAGATTAGCATAATCCATTAACATACATGACAAATACGCCCATGGAATAATAATTCAAATATTTTCAAGATATCAATTGGATGAGAAAATAGTATTTCTATTAAAATAATAAACAAAAGTACATAGGTGACAAACCTCTACAATGACACATATCAGAACTGAGAAAATAAGTCCCTCCAGCTGGGCCTCCACTACTTCAATCCTCCACCAAAGGAAATCTCATATAAATGAGTTAATGAGGTTCTCCATCACAAAGAAGGAATATATTAGGGGTTGGACAAAGAGTTCAAACTTTCAAGGAAAAAGGGATGCATACTCAATATGAAGTGAAATTTCTCCAAAGTGTCTTTGCTCTCAAAGTTGAATTGTCTTTTCAAGGCTTGGATATGGCTCAATTTATAGTCTTCAAATGGAATTGAAGAGTCGATTCAGAGCACTTCTAGTATATGGAAGGTCAAGGATCATGGATCTCATGACCTGACATGGAAACCTAACATCATTTTTAATTTTTAGCACCAAACCCAATGTACACGGGCTGTAGTGAATAAGCCTATGTATATTCTTGTTGTATAACTGATAGGGCACGTATATGTGGAAAGATATGATTTTTTGGCTCTGGAAGGCACAAAAAGGGAACTCCAAGTCTACATAGGGAAATGGAAATCCATCCAAGCAATTTGTATGGAGTGAGACAAAATTTGTTGTAACGGATTCCCCCTAATGTGTGAGGTCAGAGGATTATTTGCGATGGATGAAATACATTATAATTCCCAGAAGTGGAATAATGAAGAATCAGCTGGAAGTACTAGTTTCTCATGAGAATATTCCAATCCATATGACTTTGTGCACATGGCTTCCAATCTGAATTACATTGCAGATCCATGTGGAAATATATCAAATAGTTTTTCATGGCTATGAATATGCAATATAACATGGACATATGCCATAAGTTGTCATAGTCACAAATAGGGCACAATGGAATCCATTCTCAAAATAAATCTGAAGATGTATATAATGGAGTGCAATATGATATCCAATGATCATTGAAGTCATATAGGTATTGGTCCAATGAAAGACAACAACAAATGATGAATGTTGTTACTGTAAGCTGGAGGTCTTCTACACTATTTTTCGAAGCTGCAAGTATACATCATGTGAATAAATAAGTTGAGGTTGAACACAACGAGACTTTGTTTTATTACCGGTCATTAAGGTATACCGTTAACAAACATGATACAACCTACTGATAATGAAAGTAGGTATCAAGGAATCAAGTACATTCTACAAGTGTGAATAAAGGTGTTGAGGTCAAACACTTAGAGAATCCATCGATCATGAGAGATTGATGTATTCCTAACTTTTGATGGTGGGAGAACCTACCACTGATGACTGCAAGCCTCTAGGTACTCATAGAACTCTAGGTATCACTTCCAGAATAGATTAATTGAAGTCGATGGAAGGAGACCCGTTGAAAGGAGAGCATTAAGGAATCTCTCATCATTCAACATGAGGTACAATGAAATAGCTTGATGATTAGGAGGATCTTATATTAATAGGATGTTCATGAACCAACAACCCTATGTGTCCCTCGCATGCACTAGATGCAAGTAATGCACAAAATAGACCCTCTGAATAACATCCAATAAGGAAAACTTCCAAAAAAAGTGAGGACACCACCAATAAGGATAATGGAATCCATGACACTGCAAAAATCCCAAAGTGTGAATATATTTCTTGTTGTCTAACATAAGGGAAGCCCCCCAATCAATGATCAATGAGGAAATGCCAAGTATGGGGTTCAAGGTTACCTACCCATATTGAAAGTAGGACCAGGGTGCATGGTAGGACTACATATTCATGTGACTCTGAGATACACTGAGGGTATGACCGACATGCAAAGTCAAGAGTTCTGATAAATGGTCAACACAGGATTATAGACTTCCTTTAAACAAGAGCATGAGACATATGGATAACTCAAGCAACATAGATTTGATTATAAAACATTGAAATGCAGGAGGCATCAACAAACTCTCCATAGGGACTAGAAGAATAAACGGTCAGAGGAGTAAATTCTAAGTAATGATCTCATCTTCCTAAGGTCATGATAAACCCAAACTTTGGATAAAAATGGACTCAAAATTTTGTGCTTTGTTCAAAGGCGACACAACTGCTGCCGATATGAGATAATATTCTTTTCCCACCCATATTTGTTTTTTTCATAGGCAAATAAATGCTATGATACATGAGAGGAAAAAAGTGTCTCTTGTAAGCATCTAATTCCAAGCAGTGGGACATACCTATGCTCAATGCAAGGAAGTGCATGTGGGGCATGGATACTTGGGGGAATGTTTTCTCTTAGGGTGAAAGAGGAAAGTTCACTCGACAATATTTTCATTTTTTTGGGAGTCGAAAAAGAGCTTAACCAAGACTCAATGGGAGTCCCATAGGTAACGGTCTTAATTCTTTTGAGTAAGAATATGGGGTTCGAACACAAAGTCAAATTGAGACTATAAGGAATTCTCGGTCATACGAAATAACTTCTACATGGGAACCAAATGAAACAAAGGTTCTAACTAGGGCACCCATGTTTGGTAAGTCTCTACCACTTATGAACGACACTTCTAGTAGTGGTGAGAAGGTTCTGTGTCGCTAATAAAATGGTTCGTACATAGGGTGTATGGATCACAGTCATAGGATGATGCGGGAATGAAAAATGGAGTGAAAACCAACCCTATATGTCGGTGAAAGAATGTACCTGCCAAAGGTATGAACGAGAGGTATGATGCTATAAACCGTAAAAAATCCTGGACAAAACCACCAAAAACCAAGTATTTCCACTGCGTTGTTAGTTCATAAGGTCAAAAAATAGAAAAAACTATAGAAAGTGGGTAAACAATTTCTACTAATAGTAAAAATAGACCAATTTACCATACCATTTGAGTTTTTTCATTGACATAGTGCAATTTAGGCCATTTTCCCCATGTTATTCAAGTGTCGATTGCGGGAGATACGATCAATAGAATCAACAACCGTTTGGACCAAGTAAGTGCCCATCCCCTCTACTTCAATTTCAATGGTTTAAATTTCAATTTTAGGCCCTATTGTTTTAGTACTAGAGGGCGTAACATGGAAACTAGGATATACACGGGTGACAGTTCATCATGTCATGTATATGACCCCATATACGTAGGAAAATCAAAGCCTACACACATATATGTATCCCTATATACGATTTTTACCAATTTAGCCTGTGAACAAAATGTTTGAAAGTTTTTAACTCAAAAAATGGTTTCTCCTTTGTAAGATGGTGAATGAATGGAGGGAAAGGGAGCATGAAGAGATAGATGCAGTGGTGGGAAGAGATGCAAGGGCCCAACAAGATTTAAAATGATGTGGCCTTTATAAATTTTGGGCTCTCAAGGGAATGAGGGCTCAGGTGAGGTTACTCCAGTTTCTAGTAAACTACTGGGATCCAGAGACAGAGTCCTTCAACCTCAATGGTTAACCATTGAGGATTGAAGTGGATGATATATACTTCATCATAGTATTGTCTCACCGAGGTGAGGTAGTGAATATCAAGGCCCGAGGGGATGGGGGTGGTATGACTATGGAGGAGTACATTTCCACCAACTGTGTTGCAGGAATAGATAAAGTAGGGAGCCAACTCCCTATCAAGGAGATCAAGAACTTGAGCTTAAATATCATCATGATTGTACTCACACGAATTTCGGGGTCGACCTCATTGCACCAGGCATTGAGGCCACTCATGTTCTATGCAGTGGAGTGTTTAATACCAACTGTTTATGACTAGTGTACCTCACTGATGGCTAATATGAAGAGCCATTTGATGGATTTCAAACAAGGGAAAATGAGAAATTTCAGATTTGCATCCATACTTTGAAGTTTTTTCTTTAAGAGGGTTCCATGTTTGAGCCCTAAAGTAGAGATTAATCCACATGGAAAACATGATCCAACCATGTCACGGTGGAATGACGTGATGAGGCGGCTAGGAGGTGGTAGGGTGCCAACCCCCTATAATGATGAGTTATTTTTTTGGTGGCACCGACAAGTCATAGTCATTGATGACTACCCTTATGGTGGGATCAAATACACACATAATCTGAACATGCCTTTTCCACTAGGTTTCTCCTACGGTGACATTGGTATTAAATTTTTGTATATTTAATTTTTTTTGTGTGTTTTTCAATTAAAATAAGAAAACACAAATAGTTTTGTATGGTATCAAGTATTAACAATTGCTTTTTTATGCAGATGTAGGTCCACGACAGCCAGAGGGATTCCCATGAAATCGATGGAGGGGATAAGGAGATGAGAAAGTGGGTGGGGATGTGGAGAGAGTGCTAAAAAATGTCTAGGGAAACTTGACTCGATTGATGCACATGATTCCTATGGTTCAGGTGGAGGATCTTCCAGAGGCAATGCAACAACAAGTGGTGGGTGTACCTCGTGTGTGGGTGCAACTCTTTCAGTGTCTCGCAAACATCATAGTGTGCTATCATGATACGCATCTGGTGCCATAGGTTTAGATTCCATGGTCATATTATATACCATCCATATATGTATTTTGAGGGTGTGAGCCCCATTTTGTACTATGAAACCATATTTTTTGAACTCGAAAGGATGAGATATAAAAAAAATTGGTCTCCAAATTTACTTATATATGTTACAATGTTATAATGTATGAATGTGTTTTCTTTTCTTAGTTATGTGAAAAATTCCAATCTAATATATAATTAGCATATGCATAAGATATATGATTAGAAATTCTAGGTATGCAATTATAAGTAAGAAAATCAAAGTATCGTTCCAAAAAGTCGTACCCGTAGGAATCGTCTGAGTAGAGTAGGATCTTGCACACGGTAACTTCTGTTCAATTGAAATACAACTAAATGAGAGTCTGGGCGAAGATATCAAGACAAAACACTATGTGAAATGGAATCACGTAATAGCTCTATACCGATTCTATACTCATCAACATTATTCATTGATGGCTCTATATGAACGCCACTTGAAGACACCACTTGGCCCTTGGGTGAGTAAATGATCCAAGCAATGGAAACCATGTACCACGTATGATGATTGGCACCATCTATGAATCCTAAGTAAATTGAAGACTCTATTGACATCTTCCAACCAAAGGAAAACTTGATAAGCAAGACGATGCCACAAAGGAAAAGATGTATATAAACTAAGATACACTAGTATACAAAAGGTCACGCCCAAGATTTAGGTCTCAAGAATAATTCCTTTTAAGGTAGAGCCCATTTATGGGCTCACCCTACATATTCCCTTCAAAATATTCCAATTTGTAAGCTTCTTTCTCTATGACACATCACATGACATAAGGACTGTGCCACATGGGGTTGAACTTGCCTACCCCCAGTGGTTCTTTGGCTTGGTCATAAAGGAGAACCAATTCACCCTTAGCGTACTACCGAGGACATACATACTTATCGTACAGAACCTTAAAACATCATTTATTTTCTTCGATAACTGTAGAGGCATCCTAACGTTTCTCATCAAGATGCTCCAGGTGTACGAGGTATTATTCAATATCAGATGTGTCAGGTAGAAGCTCAATTGCCAACTTAAGGGAAGGGATTTCACATTCAATCAGAAGAATAAACTCCATGCCATGTACTAACTGAAAAATGAGAGAAACTAGTGGAAGTCTTTACTGAGGTTTGGTATGCCCAAAGTGCAGGGTAAAGCATCAGATGGCAGTCATATTTACTCTGGATGAATTTTTTTTGCAGGATGGTCTTGAGATATTTATTCACTGCCTCTACTTGTCCATTTTCCTAGGGATATTAAGGGGAAGAATGACCGTGCTTAAACCCTAGTTTTTATGCTAACTCTCTCATCATTTCATTATGAAAGTGACTTCCATGACCAGTGACAATATCTCTTCGGATTTCGAGCCAAGCTATAATCTAGTTGAAAATGAAGAATGTTGCAGTATTACCATCAGACTTAACGGTAGGAATGGCCTCTTACCATTTAGTAAAATAATCAATGACCAAAACAATATGCTGGTGCCCCCCAACTAACATTGGGTTACAGTCCAAATATACCCCCCACTTAGTGAAGGGATTGAAAATGATGATTGGGTAAAGAGGGACTAGGTGCGAGTACATTTTCTGAGTGAACACCTAGAAAGGGTGACACTTCTTGATTGCTTCAACACAATCTTTAAAAATTGACGGCAAAAAACAAATGCCTCGCAATATTTTTTGGGTTGTCGCAAGACCGAATAAATGAACACCACAAGCCCCACTGTGAAATTCATTGAGAACAAGCTCATCTTCCTCATGATTCAAGAAACGATGTAAAATATTATTTACCCTTCGACGATACAAAGTGTCACCGATAATAAGGTAGTTTTTAGCATGATGACATATACTTCATCGATCGTCTCTCAACATATGCTGGGGTAGCTTCAAGGTTTGAAGATAGATCAAAATGTCTCCATACCAGGGGTCCAAATATGAGATAAGGAAGATATGTTCATCTGTGAACGAATCATCCTGAAAAAGGTCCTCATCTAGTCAAGGGAAGTTTGTTATCAACTCGACAAAAGCTAGAGATTTCTTAGACTTTGTCGAAGAGAAATCGAGATCAAATTATTGCAAAATAACAATCCACATATTCTATTTCCCCCTATAATACGCCTAGTGAGGATGTATTGAAATGGATTTATATCCACAACTATGGTAGTTTTGCAAAGTAATATATAATTTCGTAATCTTTGAAACACGTGTACGACGACTCAAGTCCTGTTTCTCTACGTGAGAGTATTTGAGTTCAGGATCGACTAGGTTTTGACTGAGCTAGTAGAAAATGTGCTCATGGATCTGATTGTCCTCCTTAACCAAAACCATAGAAAACATCCCTTTGGAGATAGTAATATAAAGTAAATAATTTCTATTGTAGTCTAGAGGCTTCAACAGAGGTGTCGATACCAAATCTTTCTTAAGATAATTGAAGGATTACTAGGCTCCCTAATCCGATATAAACAAAGTGTCCTTCTTCAAAAGACACATGGAACCCTTAGTTAAATTGGCATAGTTCACTATGAATCGACATGGGAAATTAGGCTTCTGACCAATCCTTAGCTGCAATATTGACCCAGAAGGATGATGATATCATTTATGAGCACTAATATCCAAGGAGTCAAATTGAATTACCCTGCTATAGACAAACAATATTATGAGGTGTACAAATAAGTAAAACATTTTAGATCTTTCATCCTAAAAAATCACACCAAATTCAGTGTGCCTCATCCCGTAGTCCAATCCCTATTCACTTAACAAGAGATGGGGGAGAGAAGGGGAAATTTGATGGCAGATGTCCAGGAATTTGATCTAGATATAAAACCTGCCAAATTAGTAAAGGGACAAGGATTGTGTAGACTGGTTGCAGAATCCCAAGATCGAATAAATGAAGACCCCGGGTGGGAGAATGAATTAGCATTATGGTGTAGTGAATCTTTATACATTCCCCCAGGGAAATAGTCTTGGTATGGAAAATTGATTTACCTCCTTCATCATGGGACTTGCCTAGAAAACGTAAACCTTAAGGAAAGGAGAGCTCTCGAGATAAAATATGCGCAATATCGCCTCGTAAATTCAGTGCTTTTCCGCGTAAATTATGATGGAGTACTCTTGATATGTCTCGAATGTGAAGATGCAGAAAATGTTCTGAGGGAGCTCCATGATGGTCCTGCAGGTGGACACTTTGCAGGGAATACCACATCTCACAAAATATTAAGAGTCGGTTATTACTGGCCTACTCTATTTAGGGACCCTCATATATACGCTAGGACCTGTAAATCTTGTCAAATGAGTGCGGGTAGAGAAAAGAGAGCAGTTGCCCCACTCCAACCAATGACCATATCCAGACCATTCGAGAAATAGGGGTTACACATCATAGGGGATATTACCACAAGTTCTTCAAGACAACATAAATACATATTGACTCCTACAGACTCTTTTACGAAATGGGCAGAGGCCATCCCTCTGACTCATGTGAATGAAAAGGTTGTAATCCAATTCATAGAACAACTGATCACAAGGTTTGGGATGCCTTCCATTCTCGTTTTTGAAAATGTTGCTTACTTTTATTCTACTCTATTAACATAGTTCGTTCTGGACAAAGGAATCATAATAAGATACTTTGCAAACTACTATCCACAAGGGAATGGGGTGGTAGAATCAACTAATAAGAACCTAGTGAGGATCTTGAAGAAAAAAATCACAGACAATCATATGAATTGGCATAGCTCGCTTCATAATGCCTATAGGAAGATATAGTAACACCCAAGGAAGTTATAGGAAACTCTCCATACTTTCTAGTATACGGACAATAAGTCATTCTCCCAAATGGGTTATATCTTCCATCACTTTAGCTTGCTCAGGGTTCAAGAGGAAAAACTTCATCAGTTATTCAACAAAGAATTGATACCCTCATCATTCTTGAAGAAGAAAGGGAGAAAGAAAAATCTAAGTTCATCTCTCACCAACATATAGTTAAAATATGGTTTGACAAGCATAAGGCCAAAGAGAAGAATTTTGAAGTAGGAGACTTAGTCCTAAAATGGGATAGAGCAAACGAACCTAAGGGAAAAATTTCAAAGTTTCAGAATCTATGGCTCGAACCTTTCTAGGTATCTGAGAAAATTGGGGTGAGAACGTATCGATTGCAAAATCTGAGGGGGGAATGGGACACCCTCCTAGTGAATGGCCAAGCCCTAAAACAATATTTCTGTTAAAAAACAAATTGTGTCATTTTCATGTTACATTCTGATTAGGATAAATGTGTAGGTTTAGGGTAGACTGATTGTAGAGTCCTTTTATTTATGTCTTTTCTTTTTCTTGGTATTTTCTTGTAATAAAGTTGTGTTCCATAAAACATTGGTCAACCTTAATAAATATGGTGTAGCAAACTCTGTTCCTAACTTATGCTTACGAGCAACATAAGAAACGTTGTGCAATTACAAATTTATTCAAGGAGATCTATATATTGTCTTTGTAAAACAAACAACCTTGGTAAGTGAGTAAGTGTCTTCCTGGTGGTCTGTTAAAGCCCAAAGGGAAATATGGAAAGTTGGAAAGGACCACATGTACCTCTAGACAGATCTAAGAAGAATTTCACATTAACTATTTCATCTTGCGGATAACATACGTCCTCGTCTCCAAGTTGCTTAGGGAATTTCTGCCAAAAATAAATCAATTATATTAAATGAGTGCAAAGTTGGAGAGGGTATGCAGATAACTCCATTGGGGATATGGATGCTTGCTGGCAGTGGAACAAGGTTTGTGATGTCGGGGTGACTTCATCGAGGCTATGGATTCTCGCTGGCAGCGGAGAAACACCGTAGCGAGTGAATGGTGATAACTAAAATGACCTCGAGCTAGTGAATGCCTTACCTGACTCTTGTCAAAAAGGGGCGTGGGTCACGGTCAAGAGGAGTGAAGGTGGGATAAGGGATAAACACCATAGGTGGACCCAGATTCATGAACCTAGGGAATTGTACATGCATGGATAAGAAATACTCTGATAAAAGTGAATCCAGTTAGTTTCTCAACCATCTTCTACATGATATAATCTCGAAGGAAGGAACAAAGATTATGTTGTCGCCCAGAGAATCACCATTTGTTGAGCGCTCAACACACCTTAAAAGATTTTATGAATTTTTTTCTCTTTTGGGTACCACTTGTTTTCTTTTGTTCTGCTTTCTGAATTGAGTCCATTGTGGAGGGATCACTGGTTTCGTTTTCATGTCTCATCATCAATCAATTTGGATTGATTTGAACCTGTCAAATTGAAACCTTTGTTTCTAAAAAGAACTTGGCTCTTTAGCTAAGAATCTGTAGCTAAAATTGTGACCCGCGCACTTATGTTCAGTGTCGACAAAATACGAGCAAACAAAATGACTGCATAGTGACAATATTCACTGATCGTCGATGTATCATCGACATCGATAAAAGGTAAAGAATATTTGTGATGGTTTTTCATAAATAAGATTTAGGAAGTGGTCGATTTCCCATCGACGTCGACGAAACATGATAGGGTTAAACATTGACATAGGTCATGATGAACCTTCGATAGTCGACTACTAATGCATTTTTTTGAGGTAAGTGAAATATCAATGAGTTAAATCATGGAAAACTTTTTCATTGACACATCATAGATCACTGATCCATGATGCATTTTAGACATCGGCAAGTTTCGAGGGGGGTAATTCAGGAACCCTTGTTTAAACTTATCGTCAATCATTGATACTTGATACTTTTTCAGCATCGATAGGGTAGGAACTGTTGTTAAATGCTTATCTAATGATATCCCTGATTTCAAATAACACGATTAAAAAAAGACGCCAATCTCAAATGTCACGTGTCTTTGTCACATAGGCATTTCGTATGACCTAGTTTCATCTCGAGTCACCTTAGGTTTCCCCGTGTCCTAGTCACACTTCCAAGTCAAAATTTCCACATCAATGCTATATGAAAACATGGATCAGTGTCAGAGTTTTTTCCAAGAGATATCAGTGAAAATTTTCTAAAGAAAAGCATTGACTCCTAATCCACCCGTTAAATTAGCAGAACGATGGGAAGTTTTCAGCACAAAATAAGATCAAATTCTGCCATTTAATAGGCCAGTTAATTTTTCACTTTGCATACATTTCTACCCTGTGCACCAATTGAAAAATGAGAATTTGAAATCTCTAATGAACCACATTATAGCCTGTGCCTGAGTTGCCAACCTATGACTGCATTTAATCTTGAAGATAACGAGGATCTTGTGACAGATTTTGTAGAACCGCACTGACACCCCAAATTGAAGAACTGTTGCGACTGCGTAAGTATTCTCTCCATTTAAAATAACTAAGATAGATTTTAACACCTACATTTTGCAGACGAGTTTCTCATTTTCAGAGTAGCCGAGGAAGTGAAGAGAGCATCTCAAGAGTTGTGTTTGATCCTCAAAAATTTCAAAAAAACTAGGTTAATCTAGTGCAAAGAGAGGTATGTCTTAATTTTATCATTTTGGCGGTTGAATTTGTATGTATCAACATTATATCTACAACATGGTGTCTAACGTTGTTCTCTTTGCAGGAAAAAATACCTCTAAGGAAGTTAACAAACAGACACTCGCCAAGGGCACCGAAATTGAAGGAAGTAGAGATTGGTGAAGGATATTCTCCTGGCACTGTGAGGTAGTTGGAATTTTCACCCAGAGTGGAACCAGGCATCAAAACATCTACTAAGAAGGAATTTACTCAACCCCCACTTTTGGTGATACATAAGAAACCATTGGATCAAAGATGATGCTCCCACAATAGGGAGATCTATTCAATAGAATTAACCAGGAAGATTACCCGAAGTTTATCCCCCACATCGAACCAGATGTAAGGGCGATTGATGGCCATGTTTTTTTGAATATTTGACAGTCGTACTTGCATATGGTAGCCTGTCGAACCTCAGGCTTTCCCTGCATTGAGACTCTAGTTTGGATAATTGATCATGCAGACGTGTAGAAGTGCCTAATCAATGACTAGAATGGTAGATGTGTCAGATTTTTTCTACCAATAGAAGTCCATAAATATTACAAGATTTGGGACCCAGAGGAGAGGTTGAACACATATTTTGTGGTAAAGTTCTATGAATTCCATTGACACCAACCAATTTATGGACTCCTAGTGGAAGGAGAACAAGAAATTCATAAACCGGAGCAATGGATGGTACAAGACAATGAATCTAAGGGATCCATATATCTACTTAATGGTGCTAATTTGTTGATTATATGGTGAAACATACTGCACTAAGTTCTCAGAGGCATGGATTCCCCTAGCATACATTGTGGCTATTTCTGGGAGTAGCTTCAACTAGGGAGCAATCATCTCCAATCAATTGAGCACTAGTATATTGCATCCTCATACACCGAAGGAGGGAGAGGCACCCACTTTTCACATGGATTCTTATTTTTTAGACGTGATATGTGCAAGGAATCTCTTCGTCGTCATGAATCTAAGCTGGCACTTCGCAGAGCTACCTATACATGTCTACTTCAACATCCTGTGGGAAAACATGTACAAGAAACCGTATGCTCTCATTTGCGATGAATTCATAACTCGGGTGTATTTCATTATTTTCAAAAAAGAATGTCCAAGACTATCTCTGGCGGCCAAGAAAATTATTTAGAAATTAGGCCATTGGTACCTAGATGAAACCACAACCTATATCAGGGTGTTCGGGGTCACTGACGCACCACATTTTCTCCCCGCTCACATCCCAGACTGGTTCGTCATAGGAGAAATCTGTTACCATACCATCATGCAGGGTTATAACGCCACTTTGGTTAATGAGAATAAAAGAGTGTTCATACCCTATGGTTTCCATTTAGGTTTTTACATAGTGAAGGACGCTAATCAAGCTAAAGAAGAGAGTTAGCTGGAATACAGGTTCCTAACATGTTAGTTTCAAGAGCATGACCCTAAAGTCCTAGTTCTCCAACATGCATCACAAGTCTCTTCCTGGTGGTCATATGCACATGATAAGTTTGACAAGGATATTTTTACAGAATGTGCTTAGGACTGGGAGGAGGTACTATAGAGAAAAGATAACCCAAACATGACTAGGTTCAAAGCTATGAGTATGGATGAGCAATTCAAAATTATAGAACAGACGAATCAAGAATCTCTTAGGGTTAGAGAAGAAAACAGAGAAAAAAAAGCCACAAAGGAACAAAAGAGGGGGATGTTGTTTCTAGAAGGAGCCCAAAGAGTCATCGAGCAACTAGAGAACAATCTTCAACTAGTGGAAATGATGAGGATCATCCCGACCAACCCAATCAAAATCAGAGAGGAGCTAAATGGATCAGAGTCAACACAAATGGAGGAAACCATTGGTATTAAAAACCCCAGAGTTCAATCACCATAGGCCAAATATTCAGTGACCATTCCAACCCAGTATGATATTCCAAGAACACCAGGTGTAATAGGGGTGCCTAATACACTGTTTGATATAATAACCATCTATGATGATGAAGAGAGTTTAGAGGTCTCACTTATAAATCTGATACTAATTACAGAGGAGAAATAACCAGGGGGGGACATCTACTCCAAGTCCCAATGCATCCATTCCAAACCCTCTAGAGGGAGACCATGAGGCCAAAAGTATCTTAGACACTGAACTTATCGACCTATAGGGGACCTCGAAAGAAAACTCTAGGGATGATCTAGGTTCAGATAGAAAAAAAGAGGAATTGCAACAGCCAGAGATTGACACCTTAATAGCTGATCACCAAGTAAGTATTGGGCCGGTCACTGAATCTTCGATTTTGGCCATAACTCACCAGCTGATGAACACCAGACAAAGTTCGATCCATTGGAACATATGGAAGAAGTACAAGAACCAGCCCTAGAGAAAATACATACAACATGAAGCTTGGGAAACACTCTGACTTGGGGAGAAAAACAAATACCTGAGCCTGTTGATGAGGTCATTGATATATAGATGATCAATTACGACATGAAGAGGAAATATATCATTAGGAGGACCACCAAGAAAAAAAGGCTCATGCTGGATAACTCGATTCTCATAACCACGGAGGAGAAGTTTCTCAACACAGAACACACGAAGACTTTTGAGCTCATCGACGCAGGGATGGATATCACTGATGCCATGTTGGATCGAGAAAAGAGAGATGAAAAGGAACCGACTATCGCACTAAAGGAGCTAGACAATCTGCGCCACTTGGAAAAATATTACAATATTCAACGCAGGCCACAGTTTTTCTGAAGAGTGAGTTCCAATATGAATATGCAAATTTCATGAGAGAAATACATATCTTCACTACATGTGTGGCTGATTATCAAGAAGATACCCTTATGGCACTAGCAACCTGTAAGGACGTGGAGAGATGGTATGAAAAGGAATACCAAGTTTTAGAATGAATTGACTACATCAGCGCAGTGCAGAAGGGATGAGACGCAGAGGAGAATGGAATTTGAGTGTTGATGGATAACAACATCTCCCAGATCAAGAAAGCAGTTGAATACTGGGTAAGTATGTCCCAGGAACCTCAACGAGAAATAGACAAGAGGTGGTTCGAGTGCGAAAGAAGCTGGGAAAATATCAATCATGATAGGAAAGATATTGGCCTCCCAGAGTTTGACACACCTGAAGACTTTGTCGACTTGCATGACATAGTCAAATGACATGCAGAACAAGACTCAACATGGGCAATGGAGATCGCGCAGGTGGAAAGCATGACACCGGGTCAAATACAAAATTTTATGGAACATTTGATCAAGGCTCATGCAGTTATATAATGTTTAAGTTCCAAAATCTCCAAATACAGAGAATGAGCAATAGAAGTGAAGGAAACCCTTTCAACCCCGATGGACCAACATATATTCCTGTATGCTAACACATGTGAGGAACTCTTCGTCGAGTGGCTAGAATATGAGAAGATTCATAACTTTCATATAAAAAATGGTTTTGTTGGACATATTTAACAAGGCATCATAAGGTTTTGTCTCACCAGGTTGTAAAGTTTGTGGTTCCAAGTACCATACATTACAAACTACAACCCATGAGGTCATTGTATACTACTTATAAAACCCTAATTTAAAGTATATGTGTGTGTCATATTTATTCCATGGCCAACAAATATGGTCCGACTTTGACAAATAATGTAAGTGTATTTTTTCAAGAGTCTCCATGGTAGCTTTCCATACCCAAGAACCCACATCACCTCTATTGTGAATTGAAAAAAATTTAGGCACCATGTTATTATGCCTTTGCTTTGAATCCATTTTTCCAACAAAGCCATTTTTATATGTTTTTCCCATGCCTATTCATGAACTAACTTTATTTTTCATACATTTGATTTTATTCATTTTTTTCTAATTCTTATATTGACATTATTTTGTTGGCAACACCATTGTCCTAGGGTGACAGGGGGAAGGAAACAACCTGTTGACGGGCGAAACAGTCCATCCGTCAACTGGAAGAGTGGAACCGGTCTGGGGTTGTCTAAATAACCCAAGCCATTTGGTATGGACCACCCTGACGAGTTTAAGGCTCCGTTGGCCGCTCTGAGGTCTCGTAAGGAAACCAAAGAGAAAGTGATCTGAGCTAAATAATCTGAACTAAGGAAACTAGAAACTAATAAAAACAAACTTAACTTAACTACACTAATCTAACCATAAACTACTAACTATTATATATATACAAGATACTAACTATGATTATAATAACTCAAATCAACTACTTAATTATCAGCTATGATCATTCTTTATTCACAAATATACATTATGGACAAACTCCAGATTTGGTTAAAACCTGCAAAACTCATGTGTTTGCTGCCTTAAGACAGCCAAGAATCTATTTTTGTCTTTTTGTATTTATAAAACAGAAAGAAAGCTAACTGAAATTAAATAATCTAATCTAAATCTAACTAAACTGCTAATTAATCAAAGCAAATAACGTCTAACTAATTAACCTGGAAACGCTCCAAGTTTGTCCTGTGTATGATTGCTTCGTAAGATGATTGGTGGAAGAAATTCACACCATTAAGCCCTTAAGCTTCTCGCAAAAGATCAGCTATAATGCTTCCTGAAGTTAATTACAGGACAAACAAGACATAAAAGAAATCATAACAGTTTTCAGATTATGTATTTATGCAAGAGGGAAACCTACTGTGCAGCAAATTCATATGTGATAATTCAATTCATAAAGAAGTCAAAGCTATCATTCATAAACTGAATCCTT
>ML783329.1:58341-95385 GCA_009831015.1 Picea engelmannii | reverse complement strand
CAATCTTCATAAGATCAGAACAAGATCAATAACTTTCATGCCCAAAGATTTAACCATGAAATATATCCAAATGTGCAATCAAGGTAAGAGAATGCTCAAGAACATAAGTCTGATACAACATTTAGCAATCAGATGATAAACCAATGACCAAGTATCAACCAAAGACGACGACAATCTGATCAACGAAAGAAGTGTTTTCACACTTGCAGTTGTGAAAACTAAAACGAAATTGAATTGTAATGGTCGTAAAGATGAGACGAATGTCCATTAGCATAATGCGACAATGATTTGTCATGATACCGCAAGGGGTGTAGGCAACTTTTGAGAGCAATCGAAAAAATTGGGTTGGCTGCCAACACAACCTTAGAGTAGTCCATATATTATACAAAGGAAGAGCTTACTGATGAATAAATGTAATCCTCCACCCACCCCATCCAAACAAAAAGGAAGCTTGTAAGAAAATCAAACATCGAACTTGCTTCATTGATTCATATTTAGTCGCAGACACAGGATATAAAGGAAAGAATTAAAGCCTTGATAAAAAAAATTCAATGCTATGGGGTAAGAAAAATCTTTCTATATCCCATTTATTTATTTTGGATTATAATTTGTATACTCTTACAAGTCCTTAATTAAAAATCTCTTTATTTTTACAGGAGTTTTTGCAGGATTTTGATCCCGGAGATTTACCTACGGAGGTTGGTGTTGGTACCAGCGTTGTTGCTACACTAGCATGGCATCATACTAGAATACCAGTCACTCAGACTGGTACACCATCCATGTTTGATGTTGGTACTACACCCGACCCTGACAAGCACATGCTAGAATGTGCATGGGATGATGTGGCTGCAAAACATGGATTTGCACATTTTGAAGCATGCTTTCTTGGATCTTCTCATGTCACTAGCACAAGAACAGTACCGATCACATTTTTGGTAAACGATGAGCTCATCCCTATGAAAATAGAAAACTTCCAGGTATTAAGATGTGCTTTAATTTTATGTACAATCTAATTGAAATTTGTGTATAATGTGTGATTATTTTAAACTAATGATAATATATTTTTGCAGAAAATGACACATTTTATAAACACATGAATGATATAACCTTGGATATATTTGGGCCCACCATATGCATAAGGTGGAATTCTCAAATTTCCAAGTTAAAATATGAACTCATTAACAAGTTGGTTGGTCTATTCAGTGAGGGCTCCTTCAACAAATATGGAGTCTCCTCAAAAGAAGGAACATATTTAAAATATTTGTGGGACCAATATAGGGTTCATATGCAAAATAACCCTAAGTATGAGCATCCTTCGATGATTCATGAGAGGGAGTGGAAGGCCCTACAGGAAGATGCAAAGGAGAAGATGCTTTGAAAAATAAGGAAAGACACCATCCAGCTCAGGAAGGTATGTGACACTTCTAATAATGAAATTAGGATGCTTTATCATCATTGAGATATCTAATTATGTATTTAAAACTTTTCAATACAGGCTCCCAAACGCATCCAAAGCCAGAAAGGAAAGAATATAAAAACATGGGCAGCACAAACTTGGCCTGGGTAGTTACTTGAAATTGGTCATACGAATTGTAAGTATAAAAAATTAAATTGGATCCAAATAATATATTGTTAACAATTTTAATTTAATTGCACAAAAGAAGCAAAATTCATGTTCTTATGCAAATTTGTAGGGATTGGAGTTCAAAGAAGCTCCAATGGAGGAAGACGTCAAACTTGCTTTCAAGCACAACTTTCAAGCCGTGGTTGAACACAGAAAAAGATTGGGGGAAGCACAACCTTCTGACACTCAAACCAACACACAGGTGAAAAATATCAAAGAAGATTATTTATAATTCATTACTTCTACAATCTATTGACTTTATTTTCAGCCATAAAGTAATTTTTTTTTTTTTTTTTTTACCAGGAAAGCAACAAAGAAACAAGTGTCCCCATTAGCGGAACACAACCTAGTGACGGTAGAGTGCCACCAAATGAAGGTGGTGTGCATCTCGGTACTGGAGGTATTTCATGTGGTATAAAAAATGTAGTATGGATTACAATTAAAAATATTCAATTGCAAATCATGTATTGATTATAACCTTTCTTGTTTCAATTCCAGAGCATCTAGAGGATAAGGCTATACAAGAAGAGGAACATATGGCCGCATCTAAAACTACTTCGCTTGCCTCTACTACTCAAGCAGGTAAAGGACACTCTAATGCTCTTTTTATTAATGAAATACTTGTAATAATAATAACAAAAAAATATCAGTTTGACATTTCTTTCTTATTGCAGTTGATGATATGTGCCCCCCTTGTAGCGACCTCAACATCATGAGTACATGACCAGGTCATCAATAAGACATGCAGAGGCCAGAACAACTAAAGGGGAAGAAGGAATTGATGACCTACTTTCTAAATTCATTTCAAATAGAAAGAAACCAAAAAATAAATGATTTTGCTTAGAAACATCATGTACCATATTGTCAAAACATATTTATGATGATAAAAAAAAAATTGAGATGAAGTATTTTGTGTCTATGATTCATGAATTAATGAATGAATGAATGAAAGTTATATGTTAATGAATGATTGTTACATGTTTCTTTATGCACGAAACCACATATGTTTCTTAATGAATTTTTTGTTTTGCTAGTTGATTTGGGAGGATCCAGGAATGATTGCAGAGGTCCAGAATGGTTCATAAACACTCAAAATTCAAATGCTTCAAAACATTCTGAAAATTCCATCAATGTGTAGAGCTCGTCGTCAGCGTTCCAATGATGTAAACGACACTTCAAACAGAGTTCATATGCAAAATTAATGAGCGGTCAAAGTTCAGATCAAACAAGTCAAAGTCAAAGTCAAAGGGGTAAAGGGTGATATGTGTCACCACTGCAAGGGGGACATGTGGCACGACTGTACAAGTGATGTGGCCACACTCCAAGGTTCCACATGGACTGATTAAACTGACTTGGCAGTTGATTTGGCATCCGGTGGACGAATTGTTGAATGGCATGTGGCATTGGAGACTCAATGAGAGACTGCCACGTGGAACCCTCTCATTAGTCAATGTTGGTTAATATGTATTAAAATATATGGATTTGACGGGGGTCGAACCTGTGACCTCCATAACCCAAGACTTAACAAAGTTCACCATGCCAACCTGCCACCATAATATCACTTGACATAGATATGGCAATTTAATTATTTAAATTTACATTAAATATTATTTGGGCGGCTAAAGGGTTGAGGGCCTAGGCCCTTGGTTCATTGTAATATCATGTAATTGTGCCATCAAACAAGGATTTGTCATATCAGCATATGTTATAAAAAATTATCTCAAAATTCGTGTGGATGTCACTATTTATAACATACATTATTTATAACATACAATTTAACTATATGACATACGGTTGTAACAACAAAACAATTATATAGTATGGTCGGTGGGGCTCGAACCCCCAACCTACTATATAAAATATCAAGTTATAACCAATTCGCTTATAGTCTGGATTTGGTTATGAAGCCACATAATTTGTAATTAAATCCTACCCTAAAGTTTCAGATAGTGGTTAAGGGCCCACGCCTATTTAATGGCGTGTGACCCAAGGCAGAGGACACACAATTAATTTATATTTTTTTCCTCATAATATATGTTTAGGGTACAAGGCATTTAAGGTAACATTGTAAAGCATGTCGAGAAGTACCTCGACGGAATTTCATGTATTTTATATCAATTTTGCATGATTTTTCACCAGGAATTCAACGGTGCACTTTGTTTCTACATTTGAGCAACATGTAAAAAAGTCATTGTAAAAAACAAGCATTTGAGCATTAATATAAAAGTCTCTATTGGAAGTGGACCTAGAGAGGTAGCCCAAATTGGGTGAACTTGACTTTTTCCAACTTGTGTATGTGATTATATTATTGTTGTTCATTTCAAGTTCAATTGTTTGCAAGTTAATTATCATTAAAGTGGATTTGGTTAGATAAGTTATTCATATGTAATTTTCAAAATAGCCAAGTGATCATTTTATTTTGAAGGTCAAGTAGATGTTTGTGTATTTAAAATTATCAGCGTATAAGGATTTTTCAGATCAAGTTGGTATCAGAGCCAGGTTTGACAAGTATTTTGTAAGTGGATGCTTACAAGAGCCAAACTCAAACTTGGTAAAGGAAAATTTACAAGTTATAAGTCCATAATTGGAAAGAGATTTTGACGACATAAGATGGCTTTGAAAAAAGGAGAAGAAGAATATCATCCCATGAGTCATGAAGAGATCAGAGCTATGCTTAAATAATTGAAAGAAACAATATATGAGTTATAAAAAAGAATTGCAAATCATGCAAGCGGAGAATCTTCAGTAAAAGGAGATGGAGGAGGTGAAGGTGGTGGACCTTCAGATCCCCCTTCCCCTTCCTCCTCCTCATCATCAGTTTCTTATGAAGCAAGCAAACATTATTCTAATTGAAAGAAGTCCTCAGTTTTAGCATAATCTGCCATTACTAAAATTCGATTTTAAGTTCGATTTGTCGACCTATGATGGAGAATTGAATGTCGAAAAATTAGACAATTGGATCAAGAAAATAGAGGTATATTGCAGGGTTCAAAAGATTATGGAAGAGGATGCAAAGATACAATTAGTTTCTCTTTGACTAAGTGGCACTGCCTTAATGTGGTGGGACAGTAAGATGCAATTTGATCTTGTTCAAAAGGGTAAAGTAATTTCTTCTTGGGATAAGTTTATTAAGGCTATAAGGAAACAATTATATCCACTAGCACATACACAGACGACAATGATTGAGTGGCAGCATTTGAGATAGGGTAAAGGCCAAAATATTCAGGCATATACACAAGAATTCAAAAAGAAAGGAATTATCCCTAGGAATTTTGTTGTATACTCATGAAACTCTTTTGAAGTATATTGGTGGCATGCACTCATATCTTTGTCAAAATATTCTAATGTTTAGCCCTACTAACATTGATAAGGTGTCAGTACAAGCTAAGCATCTAGAGGCTAGTAAGGGTAAGCTTGTGAGCGAAGATAAGAATCCATTCAATTTCGAAAAGAAACAGAAAGGTAAATGGAAGAGTAAGAAATCATCCACAGTGAAGCAAGCTAAGTGAAGACCTACATCTTCCCACTGTAAGAGAAAGGGACATGATGAATCACAGTGTTGAAAGATTCATCCATAATTACGACCGAAGAAATTCAAGGATAAAGGGAAGCATAAGACTGTTACATCATCTCATCAAGATCTATGGTTAGATTCTGGAGATGAATCTAAGATCATGGCCATGGGAAGAAAATATATATCAGTTATTAGTTCAAATTATTCAGTTCAATCTTCCAAGATAGAAAATTATATTGATCAGAAGAAAAGGAGTGAGTTTTTCCATGTTAGAGTTATAGTCAAGCATACAAATGTAGATACTTTATTTGATAGTGGATATCAAATTAATCTAATATCAGAAGAAATTGTTAAGAAGTTGGGATTGAAGACGACACCTCACAAAAATCCATATCCATTAGGTTGGGTGTGTGATGATGCTAAGTTGCAAGTAACAAAGAAGTGTAAAATCAGATTTTCAATTACAGCTAAGTTCTTTGACGAGGTCGAGTTAGATGTTGTGCCTCTTGACATTTTTAGTGTTATCTTGGGTAGTCCATATCTATTTGACAAAAAGTTTGTGTTCTATCAAAAATAAAATAAATATCACCTTCTCAAGGATGGGGTTGAATATATTTTCAGAGCTCATCGCATAAAAACTAATGTTTCTTTAGTGAGCACAGGGTAAATGAAGAGACTTGTGAACACAAGTAAATATTTTGTTCTCATGGTAGTGAAATGGAAAGAAAAATATATAACAAATGCTTTAGCAGGTTGTGATACAAATCATAAGAAGGAATTGATAAACATCATATATAATTATGATGATTTATTTCAGGAACCCATAGGGTTTCCTCCTAAAAGAGAGGTTGAACATGAAATATATTTGCATCAAGATGCTCATCTTCCAAACATTGGAATGTACAGGTCATCAGTGATTGAGAATGCATAAATTAAGAAGAAAGTTTAGGAGTTGCTCAATAAAGGAATCATCAAACCAAGCTCCTCTCTGTGTGCTTCTCTTATTGTATTAGTTCCAAAGAAAGATGGCATATGGAGGATGTGTATTGATTTCTGATCCCTGAACAATATTACGGTAAAGAACCATTATCCTCTTCCTAGAATAGATGATCTATTAGATCAGTTAAATAATTATGTGTATTTGACTAGTTTGGACTTGGGAAGTGGTTATCATCAGATCAAAATTTTAGAACGAGACATACGAAAGATTGTTTTTAAGACGAAGCAAGGCTTGTTCAAATTGTTGGTTATTCCATTTAGGTTATGTAATACACCAACAACATTTATGAGAGTGATGAATGATGTGTTTCGACCCTACATAGATGATTTTGTTATTGTCTATTTAGACGACATATTGATATTTAGTCGAATATGGGAAGATCATATAAAGCATGCCAAGACAGTCCTTGAACTCTTAGAGAAAGAGAAGTTGTATATCAAGTTATCTAAGTGTGAATTTGGAAAAACTTCTCTGGTGTATTTGAGTTACATTGTAGGGAATGGTCAGTTAAAAATAGATCTTGCAAAGGTAGAATTCATTGTGAAATGGCCCAAGCCAACTATTCCCACCAAAGTTAGGAGCTTATTAGGAGCAATACAATACCGAAAGAAATTTATTGCTAATTTCTCATACATAGAAACACCTCTACATGCATTAACAAGTGTTAACTAAGTATTTCAATGGGGAGGCAAGCAACAGAAATCCTTCGAGACATTGAAGGAAAAGATAAGCACCGCACCAATTATGGTGTTGCCATATCTACATCATCCATTTGAGATTCAAACCGATGAAAGTAGATACTCCATGGGCGCGGTCTTGATGCAATGATGTAAACCTATATGTTATCATTCTGAGACTTTCATTCAAGTTGTGATTAACTATCCAACATATGATAACTAATTGCATGCGTTGGTACAAAGTGTAAAGAAATGGAATTATTACTTAATGGGAAAGGAGACAATCATTCATACAGATCATCAACCATTGCGGTATTTGCAGTCACAGACCAAGCTACATTGGTCACGACACTTCAGGTGGATGGGTTTTCTACATCATTTCCATATGGTAATCAAGTATAAGAAATGTATTCATAATAAGGTTACAGATATGTTGTCAAGACCAATAATTAATGCATCCATAATACTCAGGTATAATCCTTTAGCACATGAAATTTAAGAAGAACAATATGCTATGGATGATGATTTTAAAGAAGTATATGATGCATTAACTCACGAAAATCAACAATCAAAATATTATATGCATGACAATTTATTATATCATCTTGGAAAATTATGTATACCAAGAGACAAAAGAGTAAATGTAATAAGAGAATCTCATACATCTCTTATCTCTGGTCATTTTGGGGTTGGTAAGACAATTGCACAATTACAAAGGTATTGCTATTGACCTCAGATGAATGAGATATTTTCCAAGTATATCTAACGGTGTGTCATGTGTGCCACAAGAAATCCTAGCAACAAAAATTTGGGGTTATATACATCACTTTTGGTACCTTCACAACCATGGGAAAGTATCTCCATGGACTTTGTAGGGGGGTTTTCGATGTCCAAGACAGGTCATGATTATCTATATGTTGTGGTGGACAGATTCAACATGATGTATATTCTAATGTCATGCAAGAAATAAGTCACAGTTGATCAGACAACACGGATGTTATTCACTAATGTATGGGTTCATTTTGTACTTCCTACATCTATTATATCAAATCTAGACTCTCTCTTTTTGGGAAAGTTTTGGTCTCATTTATGGAAGCTAATGGAAACTAAGTTGAAGAAGAGCACAATTTTTCATCCACAGACAGTGGTGGTAAACAGAACAGTGGTACAACTACTTCGAGGATATTGCAGCAAGCATCCTAAAGTATGGGATGATCAATTACCATATATCTAGCATGCCTATAATCATGCCATTTTTTAAGTATGTTCCAGGTACTTGCCTAAATCACCTATGGAATTTGTTCTCAGAGAAGTAGGTAAAGAATATGGATGAGATGATACAGATAAAGATAAAAGGTTCATTCAAAAGATTCAACAGGCACATCAAGTAGTACATGAACAATTGGAGAAGAGCAAAGCCAAGTATAAGGCAAGGCATGACAAGCATCGGGTTGTTCATCAATTCGAAGTCAGTGATCAAGTATGGTTACATATCAACAAATATAGAATTAAAGGTGAAGGTAAAAAGCTAAGGCCAATCCAATATGGTCCATTCAAGATCTTAGAAAATATTGGTACTAATGTCTTTCGTTTAGATATACCAGCCTACATGCAAATGTGTTTAGTGGTAAATGTTGAAAATTGAAGCTTTATGAGCCTCCTATGATTATGGATGAAGATGAAAGTATTCAAGTTCCACCAGTTGATGATTTTTCTCTAGAGTATTTGGACGAACTACAAGAAGATGGAATTCTCGACAAAAGGATTAGAACTTCGCAGTGAGGTGATGTGGGATATCTTCAAGTTGGTCTTAAAGGGGTAAAACCAAGTAAATCCAAATGGATGGAAATCGAAAGGGTGAGGGAACTCTACCTTCACTCAGTTGTTGAGTAATCAAAAAGTTTGGAGGTCCAAAAGTCTTCCAATGGAGAGGAATGATCCTAGAGATCTAGAAATATCTGGAACATCCACAGAGGTCCAAAATTGTTTAGAAATGCTCAAAATTCAAATGCTTCAAATCATCCTGAAAACGCCATCAATGCGTAGAGATCATCGTCAACATTCCAACGATGCAAACAACACCTCAAAAAAAGTTTGTATGCAAAATTTATAAGCATTCAAAGCCAAATTCAAAGGGGTAAAGGGTGACACGTGTCACCACTGCAAGGGTGACATGTGGCGCAACCGTACAAGTGACGTGGCCACACCCCAAGGTGCCACATGGATTGATTATATAGTCACTGGGAAGTTGAGTTGGCATCCGATGGACGAATTGTTGAATGGCATGTGGCATGGAGAGCCAATAAGAGGCTGCCACATGGAAACCTCCCATTGGCCAATGTTGGTTAATATGTATTAAAATATATTGAGTCGATGGGGGTCAAACCCACGACCTCCATAACCCAAGACTTAACAAAGTTCACCATGCCAACACACCACCATAATATCACTTGGCATAGATATGGAAATTTGATTATTTAAATTTATATTAAAGATTGTTTGGGTGGCTGAATGGCCAAGGACCAAAGCCCTCGACCCTTAGCCCTTGGTTCCTTGTAATATAATGTGATTTTCTATGGGGATAGCTACAAAATTTGTGTGGGATTTATTATATCACCAGATGTTATATAACATAATCTTGAAATTCATGCATGAGAAAAAAATAAGTGTTGGGTGACATCAAAATGGGACGATTAAACCTCTAGATTGTGGAAACTATGAAAGAGACTAAATCTATGAGAAAAACTATCCACCCAATTAAATATTTTTCTAACTTGAGTGGAACATCCCGAGTAAGCAAAGAAGCAAAAGATAGAATTGGGTGGGGAAAGCAAGTAGATTCCTACATAGAAAAACATGGATTAAAGATAGCTAAGCAATCATAGTTACCAAGATCAACAATATAGAAATAAATATGGAGAGGCAATTGTCTACCATAAATAAAAATCTTCTTTGGATAATGGTTCATGGGAAGGTTTTGACGGTAAAAATTTTTGAAAAGAGAGGAATCAAAGGGACATCAAGGTGCCTTCTCTATATCCAAGAAGAAGAAACATTTCCCCATTTATTTCTAGAATGTGAGTGACACTTGGAAAGTCTTGCAAATAGCCTTTTTAGACATTGAAAATCAGATGGTAAGGCCTCAAGATTGGAAGGAAATGTTCCAGATATGGAACAAAAAATACCAAGGCATGTTTGCAAATAAGCATCTCCTAGAAAGGGCTTGGATGGAAACCCCAAAATTCGATTGGTCAAAAAAAAGGTATATTTCACCAAGAAGTTCTCCCCTCATGAAAGGTTGTAGTGCAAGATTGAGGATTACTCTTTGAAACAATTTGGTCTAAAGGGGTGAAATATTAAAACCTATTAGCCTTATAAACAAAGGAGTGAATCTAGTTAAAATATGTGCCGACATGGGGTATAGATAAGGCTAAATATTGTATTGGAAGACCAAGAAAAATTGCATTATGGCATATCACAATGACAGAAGAATAATTCCAACATTATCTCTCATCTAAGAATTATAATATTACAATGGAGCCTCAAAACGAAATCCAAGGGTGGTAGGTGTGGGGGCGATCATCCTTGATCCCAAAGGAAATCTGGAAATTTCCTATTCATGGGGATTAGGTGAGGCTTTCAAGAATAAAGTTAAGGTTCTGGATCTTTATCAAGGTTTGATGATATTGAAGGAGAAGGGGATCAACCAAATTTTGATAATAAAAGATTCCTTAATAACAATTCAACATATGAATTATAAAGCAATCCCTCAAGACACTCAATTAAGTAGGTTGGTAATTAAAACTCAAATCTTCACCAAAAGATTTGAATCCATAGCCTATTATCAAGTCTTTAGTATGTTCCAAAGAAAACAATTAGTTGAATGAAGTAGTAAGTTTGCAATTAGGAATGGCAAGGAAAAATGGGGAGAAATTAGAATTTTGTCACCTATCATGAAATTATATAAACTCAATGCTATTGTACCTTAATGATTACTCCACAGGAATGTTCAGTTAATACCCTAGTGAAGATGGGACAAGTAAAGTTATGTGGGATAAATCCATGAATATTCTAAAACTTGATGTTTTTTATCTATATTGCATTGCTCCTTGGCTTTGTTGATGTTATGGTAGCTACGAGAGGTATTAACCTCCATGTGTAAACTTTGACTAGAATGGAATATTCTGGAAGCAAGAGAAACCCTAAGCAGATGTGTGAAAATCCTAGAAGACAAGTCGGCCTAGCAGGATAAATAATATCAGAATATTATCTTCCAGAAAGACAAGTCGACTCCAAAGGAAAAAGATAAACAAAAAATATAATTACCAGAAAGTCGGGTCAACCCAGCCAAAAAAAGTCACTGGACAGATTAATATAAATAGAGGACATTTTAGCTCATTTGTACACCTAGTCAGAGTGTAAGTCTTGTGGAGAGTTGCAGTTGCAGCTGCAAGGAGTAATAAGGGCATATGGTCATCTCTTGGTCTAGGTCTCTCTCTAGGTGATATTCTTGGTAATACTCTTGGTGATATTCTTGCTAAGTATGGTGCAAGTTTGAGAGAGTAGTGCAGCTTCAACTACTTCAGTTGTGTATGGTACTTGTTATGTGGATATGGATATTCTCTCTCTTGTGTTCTACCCTTGGAGAAGTAGCACTCTACTTGTCTTTAGTTGTTTTTGTAGTTAGCAACTAGGGTTTATTTGTTGGTTCTAGTATGGCTTTCTGAAATATTTTTGTCAAAGGTTAAGGTGCTCGGGAGTGGCTTCATGCCTATGGATGGGTGACAATAGAGATATTGTCTATGGTGAAAATGAGCACATCAATTATTTTAAAAAGTTATAGGCCCACACTATCTTTAGATAGTCTAACCACTAGAAGGTAGATTGGGAAGTTCAATGTCAAGCTCATTATACCACCAATTGTAGTTGCAGTGGCAGTCAAGTTTTGTAGCGGCAACAAACCCTAACCCATTTGTTTGGGTACCTAAAATGAATTTTTTGGCATATTTCTTTGACATGATAGTGTGCCATAGCCTAGCGCACCTCTTGGCACCCTCAACAAGAAAAAAACATCATGTTTGAGTTTTTGGTCAAAGTCAAAGGTTGACTTTTGGTCAAATTGACTTTGTCGTCAAAGTTGAAATTTCAGAATTTCTATCTTGTTTTAATCATTGAAACTTATAATTCAATTTATAATCTCTTATTTTCAAGATGGTGTCTAGTTTCATATTAGAAAGACAAGTTGGACGATGCTACAAAGATTTCAAAGGTATGCACTTGTATATGCTTTTCAAGTTATACCATCTAGCAAAGCATGAGTATGTTTGTAAGGAATGTACTAGAAACCTTGTCCAAGCAGTGATCTTGGATTCAGTACATTCAAAGGAACAAGTGCACTCTCCATAGCAGTTGAGGCTTTAGGTTCTAGGTTTGATTAAATTGATAAGTTTCCAATTTGCACATATCAAGATTGATAGTTGCTACATTACAATTTGTGAAAGCAGTCTTTGAAAGGTTTTGCTACTGCTAGATGTAATGAATACTTGATGGCATGTGAATACTATTGATATAGATGTGTATTGTACTTGTTTTCAAAATGAACTAACATCTCCTCTATAGAGATATTTCTTGTTTTTATCCCAGATAATTCACCTTGATCATACTATATTGATCATCATGAAATTGTTATTCATTCTTCTTACCATAGATATGTTCTTATGAAAATGCTATTATACTGGAAATACTTCTATTGTTCTTGTCTTGGGAAGGTTATCTTACAATATTGCATGGAGGCTACCATGGAGATGTATTTGTTTGTTCCAATAAGTTACTATGGAAGAATGATTGATCACGACACTAGAAGAGTGTTGAAGAATGTTTTCTGCTATTTTCCTTTGTTATTGTTCTTGTTCCAGAAAGGTCACAGGTGATAACTCTAGGAGGGAGATACAGTGAAAATTGCAAGCATGGAGCATATGACTTCATCAGTGGTGAAGCAGATGGTCTCACCAAGTATCAATTATAAAGGAAGAAGAGAAAGAAAGAAGTCAAAACCATATTCCAGTTACAGAACCTTCCACCTTTGAAGAAGAAGACAAGCATAAAGATTAGAAGGAAGTTATGATGGAAGAATATCAATCATGAAAAATGATGTATGGGAAATTGTGCCTAAATGGATTTACAAGATAAAACATGCAGTGGATAGAAATATCGATAAATACAAGGCGAGATTTGTGGCTAGAGGATTCTCTTAGCATGAGGGAGAATATTATGATGAGACGTTTTCTCGTTTCCAGATATACATCTATTAGAGCCATCATATCTCTAGCAACATAAATGGGTTGGATTTTACATCAGATGGATGTAAAGACTGTCTTTCTCAATGGAGTGATTGAGAAAGAAGTATGCATATAGAAACCTCGAGGTTTTGAGGTATACCCAAGAGAAACCCATGTATTCATATTGAAGAAGGCCTTGTATGGACTCAAGCAAGCTCCAAGAGATTGGTATGCACGTATTGATAGCTACTTGAAAAGAATTGGATTTTCCAAGAGTCATGCCGATCCAAATCTCTATTACAAAGTTGTGAATAATGCACCTGTGATTCTACTACTATATATTGATGATTTGTTTCCAACAAGTATAGAGCCTCTCATTATTCAATGTAAGAGGGAGTCAACCTCTAAATTCGATATGAAGGATCTTGGTCTCATGCATTATTGTTTGGGGCTAGAAGTATAGCAGAAGCGTGGTGAAATCTTCCTATGGCAAGGGAAGTATGTTGTAAAGATTCTTCAGAAGTTTGGGATGATGAATTGCAAATCCATGGAAACTCCCATGATGAATGATATGAGGAAGTTGAGAGACTTTGATTCTGATCTAGTAGACTCGTCCCTGTACCAGCAGTTGTTTGGCTCATTAATGTATTTGATGTGAACACATTGAGCCAGTTCCAGGTGGAACCTAGACATGAGCATTAGATAGTTGAAAACGATATTTTTTAGATATCTTTGTGGGACGCTAAACTATGGTTTGAGATATTCCTCAAATAGTGATGTACAACTGTGTGGATCTACTAATTCAGATTGGACAGGGAAGTGCAAATGACAGAAATAGTACTTTTGGTGTATGTTTTAGTTTGGGATTTCTTATGATATCATGGGCTAGCATGAAACTGAATTCTGTTGCACTCAACACTGCAGAAGCAAAGCATATTGCATCTTGTGATGCTTGTACAGAAGCAGTATGGCTCTATAAATTGGTTTTTAGACTATTTGATTAGGTGTTGGATTCGACTGTGATATATTGTGATAATCATAGTTGTGTGAAGCTCTCAGAGAAATCGATGTTCCATGATAAGTCAAAGCACATTGAGATCAAGAACTCAGTGTTCTCCAGTATATCTCCACTGATGAGAAGACAACAAATATTTTAGCAAAGCCTCTATCCAAGATAATGTTTGCATACATGAGGGACAAGCTGGGACTTATGGAGATTGATCCCTTGGTTGAGAGGGAGGAGATGAATTCCTCGGTTGGGAGGGAGCTCTTATATGTGGCATCATGGAATGTCAGTGATTTGTGGATCTATATCATGCTAGTACAACTTAGAGATGGTCATACTGCTTAGAGATGATTCTTGCATCATGCTAGATATGATCATGCTAGTACAGTTCAGATATGATACAGATGGTTGGAGTTGTTGATGATACAGTGGCCTAAGGAGCATCATGCTAGTACGAATTAGAGATGGACATACAACTTAGATATGATGTATTGGCATCATGATAGATATGTTCATGCTAGTACAACATAGAGACGATGTTGGTGAGCTGCATCATGCTAGTTATGGCCATGCTAGTACAGCTTGGATATGATGCACTGGCATAATGTTAGATATGTCATGCTAGTACAACTTAGAGATGACCATAGAACTTAGAGATGATGCAGATGGCTCATGTCATGCTAGATATGATCATGCTAGTACAACTTAGAGGTGGCATACAACTTAGATATGATGCATTGGCATCATGCTAGATATGTCACTCTAGTACAACTTAGAGATGATCATAGAACTTAGAGATGACACAGTGAGGCATTGATCTACATCATGAGAGTACAACGTAGATATGGCATACAACTTGGATATGATGCAATGGCATCATGCTAGATATGTCATGCTAGTACGACTTAGAAATGATGTATGTGATACTCCATATCACGCTAATACAACTAATATATGATGCATTCGCATCATGCTAATACGGCTTAGAGGTGATGCAGTTGATGACAATGTTGATGCAGGATGATATCAGATGATATGATTTGATTGTTGTGGAGATTGTATGTCTATGGACAATAATTATATGCTATTGTTGTGGACGTGTTCCACTGGTGGTGACTGCGTGTCATTTGTTAGTAGTTGTGTGGTACTAGGAGTGGTTGTGTACCACTGGGAAGTAGTTGTGTACTACTATGGATAGACACAGTTATGTTATATTGGATGGCATTGTAGCAGTTGTATGCTACTATATGATTGCCATGGATACTACCACTAGTGTTGGAGATGATTTCCAACTAGATGGATAGTCAATGTGATGGTGGACAGACATTCTCCAGGTGGAGAATGGTCTAGGAAGAACTTATTGTTGGTGAACAGACATTCTCCCTATGGAGAATGGTCCAGGTTGACAGATTGTTGATGTATCATGGACTGGTATTTTCCTAAGGCACGGATTGTGGCTCGATTAGGAAAATGGTTCAGGACCAATGTTCTCCCGAGGCATATTTATTGGCCTGATCAAGTTGAATAGTCTTCCCTCACCCCCTAAGGACATGATGTCCCGATTAGGGTGGTTGATACGGGACTGATATTTTCTAAGGCATATGGGTAGAGATTGATATCTATGGTACATATGACTCGATTAGAAAATAGTACAAGACTAACATTCATGTAGGAATGGTCTTCGTAGCCTATGGCATGGCTTTCAACATCTAGGACGATCAACATTCTTCTAGGACGTAAGTTCCGATTAGAAGAATGGTCCTTGTAGCCCATTGTGGGGATTTCAGCATTTGTTGGGACAACTATTCTTCTATGATGTATGTCCAAATTAGAAGAATGGTCTCAGTATCACTCTATTGAGTGGGTAACTCATGCGAGACACTTTGTTAAGTGCGTTGAGATCAACGCATGACTTATTCAACATCATGCTTGATTACTCAAATGGAGTATGGCCTCGAGAGATGATGCAAACGATAATGTATGTTGATGCAAGGATGATATCAAATGATATTGATAATGATGATGATGTTCGTGACTTGATATGCGTGATCATGAGATAGCTTGTGTGGCTATGATGATGCTACTGACAGAATGGTTTGTGTGTGCTCAAGACCATTACCGTTAATACCTCCCTGACTAGGAGGGAGTGTTGATGTTACGATAGTTGCAGGAGGTATTAACCTCCACTTGTAACCTTTGACTAGAATGGAATTTTCTAGAAGAAAGGGAAACCCTAAACAGATTTTTGAAAACCCTAGAAGACAAGTCGACCTAGCAGAATAAATAATAATAGAATATTGTCTTCCAGAAAGACAAGTCGGCTCCACAGGAAAAAGATAAATAGAAAATATAATTACCAGAAATTCAGGTCGGCCCAACCAGAAAATTCATTGGACAAATTAATATAAATAGAGGACATTTTATCTCATTTGTACACCCAGTCAGAGCGCAAGTCTTGTGGAGAGATGTAGTTGCAGTTGCAAAGAGGAATAAGGGTGTATGGTCATCTCTTGGTTTTGGTCTATCTCTAAGTGATATTCTTGGTAATACTCTTGGTGATATTCTTGCTAAGTATGGTACAAGTATGAGAGAGTAGTGCAACTACAATGGTTGCAATTGTGTATGGTACTTATTATATGGATATGGAGACTCTATCTCTTGTGCGCTACCCTTGGAGAAGTAGTGCTCTACTTGTCTTGAGTTGTTGTTGTAGTTAACAACTAGGGTTTATCTGTTGGTTCTAATATGGATTTCCGAAATAATTATGTCAAAGGTTAAGGTGCTCGAGGGTGTATTTGTGCCTATGGATGGGTGACAATAAAGATATTGTCTATGGTGAAAACGAGCACATCAATTATTTTAACAGGCTCCAACCCTCTGATTTCGAGAGAGTGAAGGAATTGTCTAGCTAAGGCATCCCTTGACTCTATGTTTTAGGAAATTGTTGGCTCTTTTGGCTAAGGGTGGCAATGGCCAATCCCCATGGTCATTCTGATAGATGAAGCATTTATGAAAATTCAAACCTTCAAAGGGGAATCAAAAGATGAGAGGCATGCAAGGGAGATACATGATTTCCTATCTCTATATGTCTGGAAATGGAAAGGGTGGCGAAGAGAATGGGAGGGAAGACATGAGATGGAGGCGTAGGCATTTCAAAGGTAGATTACAAGTATGAGTTGTTAGATAGAATCCATTAAGAACAAGCACATGTTGATTGAGATTATCAAGGAAATTAATTTACAAAGGATGGATGAAACGGAAGAGAGAATGATTGGGTTGGAGGAAAAGATAAGGAAACTAGAAAAGGAAGAAATGATAGTTGTGGAAGGAATCCAATCAATGGATTACCCCTATTATTCTATAAGATCTTATGGTCTAAAACATATGTCAACTCAAGAAGAAGAGACAGTGCAATTGGACTTAACCCGTGCAAAGAGGCAATCTCTTGGAATCCAGATATCCAAGGTCATTAGCAAGAAGGAATCCCTCAATGGCATGTTCTCTTTTAATTTCTAATTGTTATCATGGTCTATAAATTTCCCTTTTGGTTAGGATAGTTTGTACGGCAATATATAAACCAAATAGAAAGTAATAGCTCTAAATCTTTAAATTTGGTCTAGCAAACAAACAATAGAGATCTCTTTTTTATAAGAGGACAAGACATTTTTACTCATCAAATTTTGTTTTATCTAGTTGGGCAATTTGACCCTAGCTTTATTTTAATATAAATATACCTATTTTTGCTTTTTTAATACCCATCAAATTTACTTAAAAATTAAACAGTGTCATCATTTTTTAATATTTCATTTTACTAGGGTAAATAACAATGAAAATAGATCCTAACCAATGGTTTATATTTTTCAACTTCAGTAGTAGACAACCTAAATTTAATCATAACCCCTAAAGATTATATATGAACACTTCGCTTCAAGCAGATGCGTAACAAATTATGGGAGATGTTTATGATTACAACATCATAATTAAATCCTATTTATGTTTATACAGTTATTTTTGAGAAATAAATAATGCATGTAATATATTTAGTTTGAACTATATGTATGTAATCACATTGACATATATTTAGCCGAGAAATGCTTGAAAATGGTTAACTCATTAGATTTAAGAATCAAAACTAGTCTTGGGCTCAAATCAATTAATTGAAATTTAAATATAATTCTATCGTCCAAAACTTTTCTTTTCAACCACTTGAATTTATCAATTGAAAAATAAGTTCGACCAAGTTGGATGGGTGATTAAATTTGACTAGGGCCATGTCCATATTAGTTGACTTGATTCCATAGAAAGTGTCATTGATCATATTCAATCATTGTGCAATCATTGTGCATGAGATTGATCATTAAGGACTTACTCTTTTGATCAATAAGAAAAACAAATCAGATCAAAACAAAATGACACAAAGGAAAAGTCAAAGCCGAAGCATTAGAGATGAGGCTTATCCAAATTATTTTGAGAACGAAATGTAGGAGATATAACAAAGAAACATACAAAAAATATTGCAAGAAACACAAAGATACAGTAATACAAAATTTCTATTAATGAATCAAATCTATAGAAACTATAAAATACAGAGCAAACTGAGCTTGCTAGAATGGTGGTAGCTTATCTCTGAGAAGAGATGTGACGACTACACTCATTCACAAGAAGATGTGTTTACAATGAGACTCCAAAGGCCTTTTTAACATAAAGTGTAAATGAGAAAACCCTAAACATCCAAAACCCTAACCCCCGCAGATGAAACACCAAAAGGTTTTTGGGCCCTGATAAGGGTAGTTGATACTTCAAATTCCCAAGGACATAACTTTTGCATACGATCTATGTTTGGGGCGCACGAGAGCTCATTGGAAAGGTCTAGATGAGAAGCACAAATTTTGATTGAGCCCAAGAGAGAGAATATATTTATCACCAAGCCCCCAAAACATCAAAAAAACGTCGTTAAGGGCCTCAAGACGACCCCGGAAGTTCAAGACCCGAAAAACTGTAGAAAAGATGTCAAGGTGGAAAACCATGTTTTGAGTTAGTGGAATAGGTAGGTGGCCACTGATATCCATTTGGATCACTCCTCCCCCCTAGGAAGCAATGGTCCCCATTGCGTCAAGTTCTCGTGGGAGATTGGGAAGATTTTGTTGAATCTGAACCTTGGTGAGTCGTTTGTCTTGTTGAAGAAGTTGTCTTGCTTAACTTGTTGAAGGTTGTGATGAACCAATTGTTGGAGAGGTTAGATTCATTCAACCAATCTAGTTTCATGATATACCTTGGTATGAGTGTGGAAGGACTCTATTGGTTAAAGATGCGGCATGAGGAGTTATATCATTGGAGGATAATGTTTGGAACCCCAAGCACACCTAAAAAGAGTTGTGGCCAATAGAGCTATGAAGGGATTTGTTATAGATTGTCTTGATTGGGCAGTGTGGAGGCACCCTCGTAGGTAAAGAAACAATATCTTTGTGCTCTTCTACAATATTTTCAACCTGCTTATGTTGGATAGAACGGTCTCGAGTCGAGGTTGTAGTAGTCGCAGTGTCCTTTTGTTCACCTTCTGAAAAAATCATGAAGAGGCTAAACTTTGCAGTATGAGAGATTAATTTGCGGCATTGTTTTGTCGGGACAGTAGTTGGAACTACCTCTGGTACCCTATAGAGTTAACCCCCCAAAGTAACAATGACACTATGGTGTCGAGAGTCACAAACAACACGACGCTTCCACATATATGGTTGGCCTAACAAAACATCACAAACTTTCAGTGGGGAAACATCACATAGTACCTCATCCTTGAAGGGCTTGATGTCGTAGGACAAGCGGCATTGTAGGTTGATGTGGAGGTCTCATCCCCAGCAAAACCACCCAATGTTGTGTGGTTGTAGGTGTGGTGTTGTCAGCAAATCCAACTTCTTGACTACCTCTACTGAGATGAGGTTCTTTTAGCTTCCACTATCAACAATGGAATGCAGTGGGGTCCCATTCACCCATAATTGTGAATGGAATAGGTGCTCCCCCTCCTTCGGCTCCCCTGGTTCTTTTGGTTGGATTGTTGTGGTCGTGATGATAGAAATGGGTTCTGCATCGATGATCTGTTTCATTTTATTGTTTTTTGAATCAGAGTCTGAGTCAGGGCTCGGCTATTTCTTTGAGTTTGGCCACCAATGACTATTTCGAGTGACATCCATCGGTGTTGTGCCAAGGGATTTTGTGGAAGTTGCACCACTTTCCAGTGTCCTTCGTCTTCTTGTTACCCTTCTTTTCATGTGGCTTGGACTAGTTGTCTTGAGGTTGGTTGTTCTGTGAGTTGGGGTTACTTTACCATACTTCGGTTGTTACGCATTTGCAGACCCAAACTCTCTCTTATTCCACTACTTAAATTTTTGCTCGATTTTGACAACATATCAATAAGTAGCTCCCAGTGACGAGATGTCTAGAAACTCTATTTCTATTTGGTTGTACATGTGTAGACACCCACAATATTTTAGAACCAAATGTTGCTCGAATTCTTTGATACCCAGCTTGGTGCATAAGGTATGGAAGGTATTTGTGAACTCTGACACTGTTTGGCCCCTCTCCTGACGCAGTGTGGTCCATCTCATGTATTGGTCATCATAGTTTCCACCAGGGTGATATTGTTTCTTGATAGCATCCATAAAAGAGTCCCATGTGGGCTCAACCCCAAATATTCCAGACTCTTTTGTCGTTTTTCTCACAGTAAGTCTCTCACCAATTTTTGACATGGGGAATAGCCTCAAGCAGCGCAAAGGTGATCTTTTCTCTATCAAAAATAGTGGACAGAGAAATAAACTTCTAGTAGATTTAACCACTTTTCCAAAGCATCTACGTCTATCTGACCTTCAAACATGGGAATATCAAAATTAACTTGTACCTTGAAAGGGGTGGCACTTCCAAAGTGGCCATTTGATGAAGATGCATATGTTGTTGTCAACAATCATCGAAGGATTTGGGAAAAAATTTCCATCATCTCGTTCCTCTGCCACATGAGGGCTTCCTCAAGCAACAGATGAATAGGATTTCATGCTCTCTTTACTTCCACCATGGGAAGTCATTGGGAGGCCATCAGGGCCAACGAGGATGGGTCTTTCATAGGATCAAGTAGCTCGAGTCCCAACTCCTTATACCTTGACCTCATTGGGGACATGCACATAGAAACAAATCAAGAGAAAACTACTATGATACCACTAATCTAGATTATTTTGAGAACGAAATAAAGGAAATATAACAAGGAAAGACATAGAGATATTGCAAGAAACACAGAGATACAATAATACAAAATTTATATTAATGAATAAAATCTGCAGAAAATATTAAATACAGAGTGAACAGAACTCGCTAGAATGGTGGCATCTTATCTCTAAGGAGAGATGTGGCGGCTACACTCATTCGCAAGATGTGTTTATAATGAGGCTCCAAATGCCTTTTTAACATAAATCATAAATGAGAAAACCCTAAGCATCCAAAACCCTAACCACAGAAGATGAAACGTCAAAAGGTTTGTGGGCCCCGATGGGGATAGTTGATACCTCAACTTCCTGAGGGCGTAACTTTTGCATATGATCTTAGTTTGGGATTCACGAGAGCTCATTGGAAAGGTCTAGCCGAGAAGTACACATTCAGACCAGGCCTAGGCATGAGCCTATGGCTATCGTTTGGTCCCTGAAACATCAAAAAAATGTCGTTTATGGACTCAAAATGCCCCCGAAAGTTAAAAACCTGAAAAACCATAGAAAAACCACCAAGGTGGAAAACCATGTTTTGAGATAGTCGAATATGTGGGTGGCCACCGATATCCATCTGAATCAGAGGCCTTCTGAAAATTACTTAATGTTACAAATTGAAAGATCTTAAAAATAAAGAGATGAGATAATCTACCCAAGCATGTGCTATATGGATATAATGAGCAACATGTTTGTACAATCTATCATATGAATGATATAACCAACACTGTGTCATGTCCATGAATGCAACACTAATGCATTTGAATTCAATACATGTTAAAATTTTGAATTCAAGAAAAATCATAGAAATAAGAAGTGGTCATATATTAAAACAAAAATATATAAAATGAAGGTAAATAGTTCTAAGAAGTTTAAATACTTTTACGCCCAACATTGTGATGGAATGCCATCATCTATTATTCGCTCATCATCTACCATTAACATTTTTCATTGTTTGGCCGTAGATTTCTTCACCAATTTGACTTCTATCATTTTTATGCATGTAATGTATACCGAATAGCTATATTGGCAGTATAACATCTGGTTGAAACTCCTTAAAGTGAACATAGTCCTTAGTTTGATGGATTTTCTGAAAGGAATAACCCTTTAATATAAATAATCATTTTTCATATAGAAAATTGGTATCATTATAGTCCTCCAATAAGGTGCATTTAATCTGTGTTCATCGCATCAAATTTAATTTTTGTTCGTCGCATCCAATAGTACTCCATTTTTTCTTTATTGATAATTGGTTCAACTACACTGAAGGCATCACCTGCTTAAGAAAAACAAAAATCTGCATCAACACTAAATCTCGTGATCAATACATCTAGATTATATGTGTGTGTGTGTGATTTTAAAAAATAATTTTATTTTAATGAAGTAAATTGCACATATATATTTATATTACCTTCTCTAACAAGATCATAAACTCAATAATTACCATCTAGTGAGATGAATGTGTCTTGTAAATCCATCTCTTGCAAGGTCACATGTGGCCTTGTTTCCTTCAGATTAGTTCAGCGTGTTTCCAAGGTTTAAAATAATTGTCAATTATGTTTTTCCTCAATGAAATCTACATTATATATATACAAATTGGAAAAAAGCAAAATCACTTCCTTCTAACAAATGCAAATACATGTTGAAAAGCATGTGTCCTAATAGAGTGCAAAAGTCCTGGTCCCATGTATGGTGGAAACATCATATGGAATATATCTATTAAATGCAAATACATGTTGAAAAGCAAGTGTCCTAGAGTGCAAAAGTTCTAGTCCCATGTATGGTGGAAACATCATATGGAATAGATCTATTAAATGCAAATACATGTTGAAAAGCATGTGTCCTAGAGTGCAAAATTCCTAGTCCCATGTATGGTGGAAACATCATATGGAATAGATCTATTAAATGCAAATACATGTTGAAAAGCATGTGTCCTAATAGAGTGCAAAAGTCCTAGTCCTGTGTATGGTGGAAACATCATATGGAATAGATCTATTGATATTCGGGTGGAAACATCATATGGAATAGATCTATTGATATCCTCAATTCTAATATTCAAGAAGAACTTATAGTTCAAATATTTGTGAAGTTAAAAGGGTTAACTTTTTAGTATATTTTCAAGACATTTCAATACGTTCCAATCCACAATTTAAAAAAAAAAAAGTTAAAAAAATTATATAAACACGGAATTTGTAACTTGTTCAATTTATAAATTTGTAAATAATAGATATTTACCTACACACGTCACTTGACCTTTGATTATTTTCATGGCTTAAATTTAATTTGCACAAGAAAACAACTTTTTGGAATGATTCAAATTATTCAACAAAGTGGCTCATTTGAAACCTTTGGAGTGCTCATTTTACACATGCCCTGACGTGATCATGTTCTCCCTTTCCATGTCAAGTCATTTCAGATATGTTGAATGCGTGTGTTTTTTTGTGAAGGCAACATAGCTAATAGAATGATCAATAGCATTTAAATTGACCAACACAACCATCAACCATATCCAATGTTGGTTGAATTGAACCTCATGCATGTTCAATGATTGATCAATTATATTGAAACAATGTTAAACAAAATGTGTATCATGTGTGCAATCACTACTAATATAGAAACGATACTCTTTGATCACATGAAAATTATTATCATTGATTTCCATACCATCAAGAGAAAGCTATGCATGTCTATATAGAACATGGATAAATATAGATACATGGGCATAATGATAATATTCACTTTGTATCTCCTTTTGTATAACAAAAGTGTAGTTCTCTACAAAATCAACTATCAACAAAATTGTCCCTCGTGGAAAAACCTCACAAGATTGTTTGAATTATAGGTCTTACCACCTAACTCTATGTGAATGGTTGAAATATTTATAAATTTCATTTTAGAATTTCTTCACAAAATCTGTCACAAGGATTTTATCTGTTTTCACAAAAAATGTATTCCATCCTTCAACAAATCAATCTTTTTAAAGTGAGAACCGAAAGATGATGTGGACTTGAAATAAACATATTCATGTATCTTTCAATCAATATTGATATTTGTCAATGTTGGATCATTAAGATCAATAGGGTGCTTTGTATGGAATAAAGCCAGATAAGCACAATGATTGCATTTGTTTCTATCAACACATTGTTTTTTGTAAAACACCTCATAAGCTACTCTTCTAATAGAATCCCATATATAATAGTGTGAATAGTAGAAGGGGGAGGTGAATTTGTCCAATAATTTTGCCAAAATCAAGAAAAGTGTCATACTATAATTCAAATTTGTTAATTTTTATAGCTCGGAAGGTGTCTCAGCTAAGCCTATGTGTCCAAGGCTAACTTATGGACACAATTAAATACCCAGATCAGTTTTATTTATTTTTTCATAAGTTTTAACATAGGAAAAATTAAAAAGTCACTTAAATGACTTTTTCTCAAATTTCTGAAGAAAAAAAAATCACTTTTCAAAAATTAATAATTCACTAAAGTGAATTTATGGAGGCTTCTAGAAGCCTCGAGAAAAAGTGAATTAGAGAGATAAATAGAAGGGATGAGGGTAAGAGGGACACACAACTCTCATCGAGAAAGAGCACTAAAAGAGGTTGCTTCACTGAGAAAGAGCGCAAGTTAGGGGCTCTGGCTGAGGCGATTTTGTAGGCAGAGGGCAGGTCGAACAACAAGCACCACAGTAGCAAGATGACATGAAAAGGGTAGGTTGTACGTAGTAGGGAAAGAGGGTCATACAAACCATACGACACACTGGATGGAAGGGTCGAATTAACCAAGGCCGATTCTGAGGTTGTCTAGGTCAATTTGTACAGGTTGTACTCTTGGGCTGAGCAAGGGCCAACTCTGTTGGATGACTTTAGTTGGATCGTACAGTGACCAAAGGAAGACAAATTTTTTTAAGAAATTTCTTGGTGTATTTGTTATTGTAAATCAATTTCTCGGAAGCCAATAAAGCCTCCCTTGTTGGTTTTCCCCAGACTAGGGTTTCCAGGGTATTTCTAGTGTTCTTTATTTTTATGTGCTTGGTTTATGTTAGCTTTTGTTCTGCAAATTTAGTTAAATAATTCAGTTGTGAATTATTTGCATAATTTATGAAATTATCACAGCAAAGTATAATTTTTATGGGTTAGTAAATTATTGGCATTTAGTTTTTGTTGCTAAGTTCTGAGAAATTAACATGGTATCGGAGCTTAGCCTCTAAATACAGAAGGGACCAAGTTGATTTGTTGTGCAGACCAGGTGTAAATCAGCAAGGGGGCCAAGTTACCAGAGAGGGTGTGAGTCAGAGCAATTGACATAATAACCAGTGCAGAATTGAGATTCAAAGACAGGATGGAGGGAAACTCAAACTTCAGTTCTTTGAGAGAGAAAATTAGGTTGTTGTTGGAGGAACAAGGTTTATGGGAGGTTGTTGAAGGGTCAACAATACTTCCAACAGACCCAGCACAACAACTAGTTTATCTCAAGAGAGATGTGAAGGCCATGCAAATAATTGTTAATGGAGTCAAAGACCACGTCAATCCTCATCTATTTTGCAAGAAAATAGCTAAGGATATATGATAGGCCCTAGTTAAACTGAACCAGAGTCATAACCAAAGAAGGAAGATGCTACTCAAAGAGAAACTTAGAAACAAAAAAATGGTCAAGGGAGAATTAGCTGTCACATATCTCACCAAGTTCACTCATATCATAGATGAACGGGCAGCTATTGGGGAGACCGTGAATGAGAATGAGTTGGTAAGGGCAGCCTTGAATGGCTTCACCAAGTAGTGGAACGTGTTTTTCTAAGGAGTGGTAGCATGGGAGAAACTCCCTAATTGGTAGAGGTTATGGGATGACTTTCACTTGGGAGGAGGCTCTTCAAGACAACCAGGCCAAGGGTGATGAAGACAAGGAGAATGATGCTCTTCATGTGAAGAAGGGTGGTGATGAAAAGAACATGAGAAAAGTGAAATGCTTTGCATGTCATAAGACTAGCCACTATGCAAGCCAATGTCCCAATAATGAGGCATAGGTAGCAGCATTAGCATCAACTGAGATTAATGATTTTGCTGAGAAATTTGAGAAGGAAATTTCTCCAATATCTTTTCTTTTGAGCAGCAGTTTTGCAGGGTATGAGGACTTTGGGGCATGGATCATGGACAATGGATCACCTCTCCATAGTACGGGGATGAGGTCGATGTTCCTTAGTGTTTCAGAGACACGCTCAAACTTGCATGTGAGAAGTCTTGATGTTTTTGTAGCAACGGGAGGTATTTCCTCCTGGACAAATTTTCTTAGAGAGGAAGATTCCAAGAAGTCAAAGGAATACCATTGAATGGTTAAAGAACACCCTGAAAGAGAATTTGGCCCATAGGAAAATAATAAAGTGAAAATAGAATTTCTAGGAAGAGAAGTCGTCCCATAGGAAAATAATAAAGGAAAAATAGAATTTCCAGGAAGAAAAGTCGACCTCAATAAAGTGACTAAGCTAGTATAAATAAAGGTGACGCCTTTGCTCATTTACACACACTACACTTATCATCTCAGCAAAGAAAAGGAGGCTAAAGTCTAAGGCAACTGTAGGAGACACTGCAACTAGGGTTCTTGGTGATTCTTATTGGTTTCTCTTGTGCACTAACTCTAGAAGGGTTGCGCTAGGGTTGTGAGGTGACTCAGTTGTCTACCCTTACTAGGGTTTGACAAGAAGAAGAGATAAGTACTTGTTATCAGTGTTTCTTCATTGTTCATGTTGTTCTTGTGAATAGAGTTTGTTCATGGTTGTATTGTATTATCGGAAATATTCTCTCTAAGAAAAGTTGGTTGGGTTTTTCCCCGAGTTTGGGTTTTTCCCCGAGTTTGGGGTTTTCCCGGGATAAATCTTTGTGTCTTCTTGTGCTTATCTATCTGCTTCTAGATCCTACTTATATTTTTAGTATATGATTGTTGAATGTTAAAAGTAGATCAAAAGACTCTGGTAAATCTATTGTTACTGAAAATTTAAGAAAATCTAACATGTAGTGGAGCTAGCACCATGCATGCAATGAAGGGAGTTGCATGTGTCATATTTCAGCTAGAGTCGGGAGGTTCTCTGGAGGTGGCCTAGGTGTTGTTTGTTCCAGAGATGAAGGTAAATTTGTTCTCAGTATCAACCCTGGAGGACATGGGATATGAAGTTATGTTCAAGGATGGACAGGTACTCATATGGTCAAAGGGAGAAGATACACATGATGCAATAGTGAGGCTTGGCATCAAGGAGGTTATGATGTACAGGGTCGTACATATCATATGATGCACCAACAACAAGGGTCGAATTAACCCAAGTCGCACAGGCCAGTTCTTAGGTTTTCTGGGCCGATTTTTTCAGATCATACAGGTCGTACTCTTGGGTTGAGCAAGGGTTGAGTTTTTTGTGCGAGTTTAGTTGGGTCATACAACACATGTGGCTAGGTTGTACAGCTACCAGAGGAAGACAAATTTCTGTAAGAAATTTCCTGGTGTATTTGTTGTTGTAAATCAATTTCTCAGAAGCCAATAAAGCCCCTCCTTTGCTGGCTTTTCCCACACTAGGGTTTCCAAGGTATTTCTGGTGTTCTCTATTTTTATGTGCTTGGTTTATGTTAGCTTTTGTTGTGCAAATTTAGTTAAATAACTCAAATGTGAATTATTTGCATAATTTATGAAATTATCACAACAAAGTATAATGTATGGGTTAGTAAATTATTGGCATTTACTTTATGTTGTTGAGACATAAGAAATTAACAAAATTCAACATGGTAACAACAACATGTTGTGAATGGTGATAGGTCTAATATATCATGGTTTAAGCTTCACAAATATTCTAATTGGGATATTAATATCATAGTGCCTCTCTTTCAAATTACTGAAAAATTCAACTTGATCATCTCCAATAAATGTTTAGCATGTGGTTTCATTTGTAACTCTCGATATTCGGTGTCACATCACATTATTTATATTGGTTGAATCACGAGAATTCTTCATCCAATACTCATGCATTACAACTCTAAACACCTTCTAGAAGTCTATCCTTATAGGGTTTCCTACAAATAATATCACAAGAAGCAAGCTTGTCATCCACGTCTAACTACATTCTAAAAAAATTTAATGTCTAACTACATCCTAAATTTTTTTAACGCCTAACTACATCCTAATTTTTTTTATTCTTATGCAGTGTGTTAGATATTTGTGGTCTTCCAACTATTTTCACTGTCATAGCTAGATTGCCAAATACATTATAATTTACCTTTTCCTTCTTCATAGATTCCTTTTAACATTAAATAATGTGGTAGCCTTTTCCAACTTAATGTACTTCATCAAGCCACATAAGGTTTGTGCTTGTCCAATCACTTATTGGTCTTCCAAAAATTGTTGTGAAAACATCATGCCCCCTTCATAGATTTCTTTTAACATTAAATATTGTGGTAGCCTTTTCCAATTTATTGTACTTCATCAAGCCACATAAGGTTTCTGCGTGTGCAATCACTTTTTGGTCTTTCAAAAATTGTTGTGAAAATATCAAGAACATGTTTTTGTATAGTACAACAGAAATTTTGGGCCCAAACTTTTCAGATTTTCTAAGAACTCATCATCAACTTGAATATAAGTATGACTACCAATTTGTCCTAGCCTCCTCAATGTAGTAGCCTCTTCAATTTCTTCATCAATTCCATATTTTGTATTAACATCATCTTCAATTTCATCAATTCAATGTTTTTCTTCATCAAAGCTAGAGTCTATTCGCTCTCTATTAACATGTCCATCAACGTTAGGATTTAAAACCCTTTCTTCAACATCATCATTTGCATCTCCAATTCTCAAACGTTTTTGGTTTTCTCTTTTTTCTCTGTGCTTTCCTTGTTTTCATTATGAATGCATTCATCTCTGTTGCAATCAGATTTTTTTGATGAGTTATATATTTATAAGTCGTCCAAAAATGCCTTTTCCCAAGAAGGAACCCATTTTTTTAAGGCATAAGAAGGAATACAATATCTTATCTCCAATTGAAACTTTACCCCCAGACATAAAATTTTATTGCAAAGATCCTTAATCTCCAAAACAATTATAATGGAAAAAACAATATCATTTGGCCTTTGCCATGTGTACAAATGAAGCTGATATAATAAATTTCAGCATAATGAATAAGTATCAATTTTGAGTGAAAAAAAATCCGAAAATCTTTTTAAGACCTCAATGGAAGTTAGTTTATCAGGTTAAAAAAAACATTTGGCGGAAAGGTAGTTAATACCATTTAATTCAACTTTTAGCATAATAATAATAATAATAAATAAATAAATAATTTCCTGCTGAAATGCCATAAAGTCTTAGAACAACATAGTTTCATGGTTTCTCCGCATTTCTTCACTTTTGGAAATCACGAACCCTTCAAAATTCTACAAATTTGCTATCGAACATTATCCCATTAGGTTCAGGATTGAATCTGTTTTCCTCTATGATTTTTTCTCGACTTATGAGTTTCTAATTTTGATTAATTTTTTTTCAAAACAAGTATATTTCTCTTTACTCATATACAATTCAACAAAATGAAAATTCAATATATCCGAAAATACATATCTGAAAAAATTGTAAAAAATGAGCTTCAACAGCTTGAGTCGTCCTTTTCAAAAGGCTAAGTTTAATTTTTTTTAATTTAATTATAATGAAAGGAATACATATGCTTCACATAAAAATGCAAAGTTTATGCTATGTTTTACACTTGGTCCAACTTAATAATAATAAAATATATATATATATATATATATATATATATATATATATATATATATATTAAAGCAATAAATAACAAAAAATAGTGAAATAATGGTACAATCTATGTAGATTATTGTAATATATTTGTTTGGCCAAATTAAAAATCTAAAATAGAAAACAGTGGCCTCTACAAATGTCGTTTATTATCCATTCATACATTTTGAAGGACATGTCACAAAAATACCAACTGACCTATTAAATGTCAATAAAAAAATTAACAAAATAATGAATAGAAAGCTAAAAGAATTCCCTATAGGTCATCATTTTATTGCAAATTGAAATTCCAAATGTAAGTGTAAGTAAGTTATGATCATCGAAAGTTCAACAACCATTAAAAAAAACATTTTAGCATACCCAAACACAAACAAAATATAAACCCATCTTCATGGATTCACCCATTCCATGTAGTAAAATAGCATGCACGCACATTTCAAGAAACAATGGTGGAGAGATAAATACATATGTATATTTCATTAATGATAATGCAACATTATATCTCCCATGCTCTAAATCACCCTAGGTGACACATTTATAACACCTCTAATCGGTTAAGTGGTTTACATAACTTATCATTTATAGCACCTCTACTTGGTTAAGTGGTTTCCTCTAGGCTATAATGTTATATCATAATGTCATATGTGTTTCTTTTCTTATTCTCCATTTCAAATTGTTCATAATACATCGAGTTCTCTTTCAAAGATTCCTTTGAAATAGGTTTCTTCTCCTTGTCTTTGGTTAACTATGTAGATAATTGGCCAATGAGAAGTGGAGAGTTCTTTGCTCTAATTTTATCTTTCTGCATTTCAAATGTTCAATAAATAAAAAATCAAAAGAAAAACCTTGTGGCATCCCTTCAAATATTCAGATGGAGGGCGGCACAAACACTAACGACAATGGCAGTTGGTAACCTAGTGAGAATTAGTCGAATTCAAACCTCAACAAGACTACAATCATAGACATCATGGTGTTGTGCCTTGAAACAATGCATTTAAACTGATTGAAATACCCCATTAAACTATGTGAGATCTTAGCTATTTCATGTTTATGGGGAATTTTTTAACTCAAATTTTAGAGTTTTATGTATTTATTTTCTCCCACCACATTATCTCGATGAAGTGTGTTTTTGTCCCACCTCTTTTTATCTTGTTGTGTAGGATTACTTATTCATTGATTGCATATTCGACTTATTTCATTTCTAGCACTTTAAATTCATCTCTCTTAGTCTTGGGATTTTATTTTGTACACGTTATTTATTTTTCAGCATAAAATATAAAAATCTAATAAACCAAAATGAATTTGGTAGTTGGTACCATAAACTAAAGGATTCACCACTAAAGGGTGGGAACCTCGAATTGAGGGTTTTAGTCTGGTGAATCCCTTGCATTGATGAGGGTGAAAAGCCTATGTGAACAGAACATGTTTTAACTCGGGGAAATATTTAATCTAAAATTATTGCTACAACACCTCACCTAACCTATTTGGGCCTGCATATATGTGGATGGTATATGAGCCACATTTGTGAGGAAAAATTTGTATACTTCTGCTTGACATCATGAATAGTCAGATATAAAACTATCAAAGTCTAGCTTGATTAAATTGTCCATTATTGTCGTGAGAGGAAAAAAATGTTTCCGTTCTCGCTTCTAGAATTACTGTCGTCTTGAAAAAATGTCTGCAAATTGTGCCCTAAATAACACATCTTTCTTAATTTGAGAAAAAGTTGTTGCGCCTCTACTGCAAAGAATCTTCTTCTGAAGCTTTTGGGATGCTTGCAAAGGAGCACCATCGAACTTACAAGATGCCCTTATGCTTTTGCTTCTATTGAAATATAGAATCGAATCTCCGATCCCATATCATTTGTCTATTTCATGTTATGCAGCTTTTCCCTCTTTTCAATCTATCTATTTTCCTTATAGTTTTGAACATAAGAAAATTCATGTTTTTAATTGAAAAGTCGATGTCACCTTATAAATTTGAAATTTCCCTTTTCTTGTTTTTTAATGAACTTGAACACTACATCTCTCATGCTTTGAGTCCCCTAGGTGACACATTTATAGTGACACTAGTTGGTTATGTAGTTTACCCACCCAACCTTTCATTAACATTACATTGCATCGGCCATATATTCATCCTATAATGTGATATAAACATTAATGACTCCTGATTTAAATGTTATTGAGTGTTACCACTCTAACAATATCTCTTGTCATATTGGTTTCCTCTAAGATATAATGTTCTATCATAATCTCTTCTATGTTTCTTTTGTCATTCTCTTGTTCAAATTGTTCATAATCCATTGAGTTCTCTTTCAGATCTTGCTTTAAAATAGGTTTCTTCTTCTTGTCTTTGGTTAACTATGTAGATAAACTAGCCAATGAGAGGTGGAGATTTAATTTCTTTAATTTTATCCTGTGGCATTTAAAATGTTGAATCTTTTTTCCCAAGGAAGACTTCACAAGATCCCCCTTCTTCCCTAAAATATCCGAATAGAGAACCAACCACAATAATACTTGGTAACCTAGCAAGACTCAACGAAAGTCAAACCTCAATAACACTAGAACCAGAGATATCACAACAAATTCCACTATGAAACATATGTTCAAACCAATTGAACTAACCCCCTAAGCTATTTGAGATGTTGAGTCTAGATCTTGTTCATGGGAAATTTTTTAGCTCAAATTTTAGGTCTTCGTATCTATTTTCCCCACAACATTATCCCTAACAATTTTGTTTTTCCCATCTCTTCTTAACTTGTTAAGATTTTTTATTTACATTAGTAAATCCTTCAAAGTATGTCTTATTGATTTCCTTCGAAATTTGTTGATTCGTTGGGAAAAGCTAAATATTCATGGACATGATATTCGCAACATCTAAATGGAAATTATTCTTAATCGATAGTTTGGGTCCATTCAATTTTATAGTATTCTAAGACTATTGATTAAGAAAGAGGTAGTGATAACTTCATTTTCACATGAGATATGAAGTCATGGAGGAGGAGATGATCAATTACTCTAAGGACTCACTAGAAGAGAATGGTATTTTCTCTAGGGATCCCCTTTTTCTTGGCTCGATATTGAGGGTTGAACTTACCAAAAACCCAAAGGAGCAATTAGAGGCTATGGTCACCAATCAGAGAAATTTTTTATGAGAATGTCAAGCATCATTATAAATCCTTCAATTTTGAGGTACCTTTGCAAGGTGATAGGATCGGTGATAGTGCTAGTATTAACTTTCAAGGGCTCTAGATATTCATCCATCATCTTCCTCCTTCAACGAAATAATTTGCAAACTTGAAATAACTTCAGGGGTGAAGAAGGATCATGGATTCTTAAATTTGATTTGTTTGTTTGATAAGCCATCGGAAGTGGTCCCAATGATCCGGATTTATAAGTAGAACAAAATGAAACACAGATCTATAACATTAAAATAGAGATACAGTGAACAATAACAGAGATACATTGAAACTTAACTTCTATTCAATAAAGAAATTTGTTGAAACTGTAAAATGTAGAATGAAACAATCTTGCTCAAATGGTGGTATCTAATCTCTGAGAAGAGATGTGGTGGCTACGTGCATTCACCTAAGCACATTATTGCTCAAATGGTGGTATCTAATCTCTGAGAATAGATGTGGTGGCTACGTGCATTCACCTAAGCACATTACAATGAGGCCTCCAGGCCTTTTTAGCATCAAGAAGTAATCAGAAAACCCTAGACATCCAAAAACCTAACCCTAGGAGATGAAGAGCCAAAAGTCATGTGGGCCTCGATGGGGTAAGTTGGTACATCAACTTCTCGGCACCATAACGTTTGCATACGATCTTTGTTTTAGGCGCACGATAGCTCGTTGGAAAGGTCTATCCGAGGAATACAAATTTTGTCGTCAAACTTTATCTTCCTTTATAATGCGATTGTGGCGATCCCAAAAAATGTTGTTTAGGACCTCAAAACAGCCACGGAAGTTTAAGACCCGAAAAGCTAGAAAAAAATTGCCAAGATGAAAATTGGAAGAGGTGGGTGCCCACCGATATCCACCTGGATCAATCCTCCCCCCTTAGGAATAAATGGTCTCCATTGTGTTGAGTTCCCCCATCAAATGAGGAAATTTCTACTGAATTTGGCCCCAGGTGAGCCACTTGCCTCGGTGCAGGAGTTGCCCCTCTTTGACAACACGATAAACTGAAGCTTATGTTAGCGAGTGCCCTTGACCTATGTGTCCATGATCTGATTAGTGGATGCATGTTCCATGCAGTCATGGTTGAGCTCTGTCAATGTCAATTGTTCTGTTATCTCTAAGGTGTCCAGTAATGGTGGAAAGTATGGCCAAAGGAGGTTCACATTAAACATTGGGTGCAAGCCAAGGAAGGGGGGAATGTTGAGCTCAAAAGCATTTTGTCACCCACTACCTTGGTGATGGTGTAAGGTCCATAGCGGAGTGGACGAAGCTTCCGATGGGGTCTTGTAAGGTGTTCTTTCTACAAGTGCAACAAAACTTTATCTCCCACTTGAAACTTGTGTGGCACCCAGTGTTGATCATGGCATTGCTTGTACTTAGCATTAGACTTCTGCAAATTATCCTGAACATGTTGGTGGATGCGTCGGATTTGTTCAATGAACTGGGTGGCTTTGCCGGCTTCGGTTTGAGCATGGGACGATTATGCCTGTGTGGACGTAGGGGGTAGTGCAACATCCATGGGACCCAATGGTTGAAATCTCAACCCCACCTGAAAGGGGTTGTGGTCAGTTGAGCTATGTATGGATCTGTTGTAATTGTGTTGAACACAGGGAAGACTCTCATCCCATGTGTGCAGATGGTTGGAATTGTACATGCACAGGATATACATGATCATCCTATTGACGACCTTGGTTTGGCCATTCGTTTGGGGGTGGAAGGCAGTGGATTTGGTGAGCTTGGTATCCAGTCGTGACCAGAGGATCGACCAGAATGTTCTGAAGAACAAGATGTCCCAATCTGAGATGATGGTTTGTGGTATCCCAAAATGTACCCACACTCGTTCGAAGAAGAGCTTGGTAGTGGCCTCCGTTGTGATGCTCTTCTTGCAGGAGGCCGGAATCACCATCTTGAAAAATCGATCAACAACCACAAAAACATAGTCATTTCTCTACTTGGTTGAAGGAAGGCCCGACATGTAGTCCATCAAGATGTATTCCCAGGGATTTTCAAGAGTAGGCAGAGGGGTGTACATGACTTGTTTCTTAATGGCCGGTTTGGAAATGGTGCAGGCCGTGTAAAACCTGATATACTTGTTGACATCCAATCGAAGTTTCGGCCAATAGAAATGTTGTTGCAACACTGCCACTGTCTTTTCTACACCAAAGTGTCATGCCACCCGACTATAGTGATTTTCTCAAATCAGCTCCACTCGCTCGCTTGATGGGATGTGGAGATGGCCCAAATGGCACAACAACTCGTCCTGAAGATGAAAATCAACGATAGTTGTGTTTGTTCCCAACATATGGTAGGTATTTGCGAAGTCAGTATCTCTCTCGTAGAGTTGGGATCATTCAGAGGTCTCATGTCCGCAGGAGTGTAGCACCATGGTTACTGCTGCAACTAGAGGTCGACTAAGGCAGTCAACAACATGGTTGGTGCTCCCTATCTTATACTTGATGTTGAGATGGAACTGCTGCAAGTATGTGGACCACTTTTCGTGGTGATCATTCTGCAATTTTCCTTGTGTCTACATGAACTGTAGAGGATTATGATCAGTGTAGATGACTATCACCTTCCCGAGAATGTAATGCCTCCATTGGTGGCAAGCTTGTACAATGGAGTACATTTCTTTGTCATAAGTGGGGTACTTATAGATAGTATCTGGTAGTGTCTCACTATGATAGGCCACAGGATGTTTGTGCTGAGTGAGAAATGTGCCCACAGCATAGTCTGAAGCATTTGTCTCAATCTCAAAAGGCTATTGCAGGTTGGGTAATGAGACCATCAGGGCTGAGCACAAGCGTTGCTTCAAATCATTGAACACTTTTTGTTGTGACTGGCCCCACACAAACTTTCCCTTGCCACCACCTCTCATCACTTGTCTAAGGGCCCACCCAACACGAACCTGCGATAGAAATTGGCAAGGCCTAAGAAGCTCTAAAGCTCATTGAGTGTGGTTGGGGCTGGCCAGTCCCGAATGAACTGGATCTTGATTGGATCAACATGCACCCCATGCTCATCAACAATGTATCCTAGGTATTGTACCCCGTTTATGTCGAAGGAGCTTTTTTCCAAATTTGCATATAGCTTGTGTTGTCGCAGAGTGTGCAGAACATGTTGAATATGTTGCAAGTGTTCCGCCCAACTCTTGTTGAAGATGAGGATGTCATCCAAATATACCACCACAAAATAATTGGTGAAGCACTGCAAGATATCATCCATAATCCTCATGAAAGTTGTTGGGACATTCCTCAATCCAAAGAGCATGACTAGCCATTCAAAAAGACCTTCTTTGGACTTGAAGGCAGTCTTCCATACATCGGTCTGCTCTATTGGGACCTGGTGGTAGCCAAATTTAGATCAATGTTACTGAAGTACTTGACCCCCTTGAGTTGGTCAAGGACATCATCAATCTGGGGAATTGGGTATCGATTCCTTACTATGATTTTATTTAAGGCCTGATAATCAATGCAGAGTCGTCAGGTCCTGTCTTTCTTCTGCACAAGCACGATTGGGCTTCAACAAGGTGATGAGTTTGGTTGGATGTGCCCCTTTTCAAACTACTCTTGGATCTGGCGCTTGATGTCCTCATTTTCCGATAGAGGGACGATGAACTTGTTAATGTTTATTCCATTATTATAGTTCTTTGCATTTCAATAGATAAGAGCATCATAAGAACAAGATCACTGAGAAATACACATTCACAAGAGACACAACATTTATCTTGGGAAACCCTCTAGGGGAAGAAAACCCAGCAAAAA
>ML783329.1:32150-52891 GCA_009831015.1 Picea engelmannii | reverse complement strand
GATAAATTTTGCTAGGTCATTCTCTGCAAGGATCAGACCGATCCTATACTTCCAGGCACGGAAGTTGTCTATGCCTTCTAGTTTCTCAACAAGCTTTGTTCTTGCAGACATCTTGTACTTGAGGCTACGAAAATGACCAAAAAATGAAAATGCTTAAAATCAATTTTTGACCTTACCAGGAGGTGCACTTGGTTGAGGTGAGTAGCCTGGTATACTTGGATCTAAGAAAATCCAAATTTTACCCTGTCAAATCTGATCTGCAGATTTTTGGACTGGTGCTTATGGTACTTCTAGTACTCTGGTACTTCTAGTACTAGTTTTCTGATACTTTTGGTACTTTTATGAAACTAGGGTTTCACTTTTCAGGAGATCCAGCCACTGAAAAGGTGTGCTCTAAGTGCCAAAATGATCCTTGGGGGAAGGTGCAGCTTTCTAGGTGGTTAGGGAGATGAAAATATTCACTTTTGCAAAACCCTAATTTTTGGGTACAGTAACAGTGACGTTTTTCCTCTTGCGAAATATGCTTCCTTCAGGTTGGATCTGATACCATGTTAATGTTTATGTCATTATTATAGTTCTTTGCATTTCAATAGATAATAGCATCATAAGAACAAGATCACTGAGAAATACACATTCACAAGAGACACAACATTTATCCTGGGAAACCCTCTAGGGGAAGAAAACCCAACAAAAACTTCCTTATCATAAATTGCTAATACAATGTTCAAGAGATAACTCAAACCAATACAGATAGTCCTCCCCAAAAGATATGCCACTCTTCTTCTCCTCTCTCCAACTGGTAATTGCAACTTTCCTCATAATAAAATGAGCAAGTGAGTTGTGTGTTAAAGTGAGGCGCTAGCCTCCCTATATATACAAGACTGTCATGTGTGAAAGGGTTTCATTGGCAGGGCCGACCTCTCACTCTGGGTGGGTAAACCCACCTTTAATTTAATTATGGGTCTCAATAATAACCGCTAGGGCCGACTTCTTATTCTACCTCCTATTACAATTGTTCGATGACCAATCCGCAAAAGGGGATTTGGTCCTAATACAATTACCGACATGATTAATCCACAATGGGGATTAATCCTATGAATAAAATAACAATAAGAATAAGAATACTCTTCGCAGTTACATTATTTCAACAGAACTGGCCCATTGGGTAGCGGTGCATCGGGGGTCAAATTGATTGAATGCTTAACCTGACAGTGCAGAGGTACCCCAGTGGGTGAAGAGAATATGTCTTTGTATTCTTCCACGACCTTATCCACTTGCTTCTATGGCATGAAGAGACCTTCCATAGAGGCCATGGATGTGGTTACAACCTTCCACTCACTTTGAGTGCGAAAAACGAAGAAAACAAACTTCCCAGTGTGAGGGATGACCTTCCTACATTGCTTGGCAGAGATCAAGGAAATGGCAGTAGGTGGAACTACCTCAGGAATCCTTTACAATTTCCTATCCAAAGTAATAATAACACTACGAGGCATAGACTCATATACAAAATGATGTTTCCATAAATAAGGTTGGCCCAGAAGAACATCACAAACTTCAAGAGGGACTACATCACACAATACCTCATCTTTGAAGGGCTTGATGTTGTAGGGAAAGCGAAATTGTTGGTAGACGTGGAGATCGCTCCCTTGGCAGAGCCATCCAATGGTGTACAGTTGTGGATGCAGTGTTTTCGGCAAAGCCAACCGCTTGATGACCTCCACTAGGATGAGGTTCTTCTGGCTACCATTGTCAACGATGAAGTGCAACGGAGTACCCTTTACCCACATCTGTGAATGAAAGAGGCACTTACCTTCCTCTGGTTCATCAAGTTCACCGGGATGGATCTTGGTGGCAGAAATGGTGGCACTAGGTTCTGCGTCAATGATCCATCTCCCTTTTTCTAGTTCTGACTCAAAGTCGAAACCCCCATTGATTCAAAGGCTTTCACCTCGGCCACCAATGACTACTTTGAGTAGCATTCAGCGGTGTTATGCCAGGGGCTCTTATGGAACTCACACCACTTCCCAGTGTTTTTCTTTGTCTTCCCATGGTCCTTCTTTGTTTGCGACTTAGACTGGTCATCCTAAGTTTGTCCATCCTTGCTTTGTCCTTTGTTTTGTGAGTTGGGGTTTCCTTTTCCTTGCTTCTGCTATGAGGAGTTCACAAACCCAAACTGCGGTGTCTTTTGTTTAAGCTTCTGCTCGATTTTGGCAGCATATCGATAGGTCGTGCCCAAGGACAAGATGTCCAAAAACTCCATTTTTGTCTGGATGTATCTATGCAGACCTTCGTGGTACTTGAGCACCAGATGTCACTCAGAGTCTTTGATACCTAGCTTGGTGCACAAGGTATTGAAGACATTGGTGAACTCTGGCATTGTTTGGTCCCTTTCTTGTTGCAGTGTGGTCCATCTTGTATATAAGTCGTCATAACTTCCAACAGGGTAGTATTGTTCCTTAATAGTGTTAAATTTTGAGCTTGATTTCTTAAGCGGATTATTTCTTTGAATTCTTCAACACTTTGATTCCATCTTAAAACATTTCAACAATATAGAATCATAATTGAATAGCAATAATGATGTAGATACGTAAGCATGCACATCAACAACACATATACCCTGGGGAAACCCTGTACAGGGAGAAAACCCCAACAAACGATATTCCTTTATTGCATTAATAATGTAAGATCACTTACAAACATCCACCATGAAAACTTTGCTCTTAAAGAGCTTGCCAAGTTGACTCTGACCTGACAGAGACTTAAGAGACCTTCCTGATATATATATGTATCTGAGTTTCCTTCAAAGACTGAGATATGTTGCCTCTTCTGAACTGATATATCAGCTCTGATATGGGTTGTTGTTTTTGCCTCTGATTGACTGATATGTTGTCCTGTATAGGACTGATATACTGTCTTGTTTAGCACTGATATGTTGTCCCTTTATAGGACTGATATGTTGACTCTTATAGCATTGTTGTTGCCTCTATATGCACCTCTAATATGTTGATATGCAGCATTGATTTGTTGCATCTATATGTTGTCTCTACAGCACTGTTTGTTGCCTCTATATGCACATCTAATATGTTGATATGCAACACTGATTTTTTGCCTCTATATGATGTCTCTACAGCACTGTTTGTTGCCTCTATATGCACCTCTAATATGTTGATATGCAGCAATGATTTGTTGCCTCTATATGATGTCTCTACAACACTGATTGTTGCCTCTATATGCGCCTATAATATGTTGATATGAAACACGGATTTGTTGCCTCTATATGTTGTCTCTATAGCACTAATATGCTCCTCTATTTGCCTCACCCTTGACCTGCATAGAACTGTGTAGAAGAGAGAGGTAGACCTCTGCTTATAAAGGAGTGAAGAGGAGAAGAGGAGAGGGCTCAAAATAGAGGTGTGAAAGCATGCTTGACTTAACTCAGCATTACACTTTAGTTTGAAAATAGAACTAGACTTGAGACTTCAGTTACAACTCAGCATTACACTTTAGTTCAAAAATAGAACTAGACTTGAGACTTCGGTTACAACTCGTCTCTTTACAAGGAAATTCAAATTTCTCTTCATGGTGGACAATGTTACACGTGCCAATGCACTAGATCAATACATTTATATCATTTGCAATATTAGGAATATCGTTTGTTTCTAGCTCATAGGAATTTTATATTCAACCTAACTTTTGCTAGATGCATTGACTTTTGCTCATGGCTCACAAGGCTTGACTAGGCTCACAGAGGTTCTACGTTCCCCTTGACTTTTGCACTAGGTCTATGCTCACAGAGGTTGTATGTTCCCCCTGAATTTTCCATTAGACTGTCTATGCTCACAGAGGTTGTACGTTCCCCCTGACTTTTGCACTAGACTTACATAGCATCTTGTTCGTCTAGACTTTTGGTTTGACTCACAGAGGTTGTGCGTTCCCCTTTTCTTTTGTCAATACCTCACAAAACTGGTTGATTCTCCAAATCTCCCTGGCTAGCCTCAGGGTGGCCCATATGGCCTCTCATTGGAGAATGACTGTCGATGTTTCCAAATTTAACACTCCCTATCAGCGAGGGATCCATTCTCAGCCACACCAAGATTGCCTCTCAACTGCACACGTTGTCTCGAGGTCAGAGGCTTGGTCAGGATATCCGCTACCTGCTCACTCATGGTTATGTAATGTAACTTTACAGTTTTTCTCTCGACCAAGTCTCGGATGTAGTGGTACTTCATGCCAATATGTTTTGACCTGTCATGAAATACCGGGTTCTCTGTCAATTTTATGCAACTTTGATTATCACAGTGAACCACCGTCATCTCGATCTTGTCATTAAACAACCAAGAAACCAATTTTCTAAGACATATCGCTTCCTTGCTAGCATCACTTGCTGCAATGTAATCAACCTCCACTATACTCTGTGCAATGGATCCACGTTTCTGTCTTGACCAAGATATCATAGCGGATCCTAAATTGAAGTAGTATCGAGAAGTACTCATCCGATCCACTAGGCTTCTTGCCCAGTTAGCATCTACATACCCATGCAAAAATAAACCACCACTAGATGTATATCTCATACCATAAGTAATGGTCCCTCTAAGATATCTCAATATGTGCTTTGCTGCCACCCAGTGTCTCTGTCTCGATTCAGTCATGAACTGACTCATTGCAATCACTGCATAGCATATATCTAGCATGGTGTGGATCATTACATCAATGATCCAATCATCTACCTATACATCGTGGAATCCACCAAATTTGAACCTGTATCAGACTCATGCAGCTTCCTCAGGTTGGTAACCATTGGAGTAGACATGGATTTGCAATCCATCATACCAAACCTCTTTAGTACATCCACTGTGTATTTTCCTTGTGCCAGAAATATCTCTCCCTGTCTTTGCCACACTTCCAATCCTAGGAGGTAATGCAACAAACCTAAGTCTTTCATCTCGAATTCTGAGGTTAGCTCCCTCTTACACCAAGCTATTATCCCTTCATATCCTTTTAGAAAGAGGTCATCAACATACAATATTAGTATAACAGGTTGGTTACCTCTTACCTTGAAGTACAGATTTGCATCAGCATCACTTTTCTGAAAGGTCGAGCTTTTAAGAAAGTCATCAATCCTATCATACCAAACTCTAGGAGCCTGCTTAAGACCACACAAGGCCTTCCTTAGCTTGCATACATGAGTACCTTTGTTATGCAGTACAAAACCATCTGCTTGTTCCATGAATACCTCTTGTTCAATCTTTCCATTCAAGAATGTTGTTTTTACATCCATCTGATGTAGCTTCCAACCAAGAAGGGAAGCTAAAGCAATAATAGTTCGAATGGAGGTGCACCTGGATACAGGAGAAAAAGTCTCTTCGTAGTCAATTCCTTCTTTCTGAGTGAAGCCTCTGGCTACAAATATTTCTTTGAACTTTTCCACACTTCCATCAACTACATGTTTGATCTTATAGATCCATTTGGAAGAAACCATTGATTTGTCTTTTGGCCTCGGCAAAATGTCTCACACATTGTTCTTTAGAATAGAATTGTATTCCTCAAGCATGGCATCCTTCCATACTTGTAATTTATCTGCTTCTTCAAATGAAGAAGGTTCGGCATCACTAATTCTTCTCATCAGTGCAACATAGCCTCCAAACCTGTGAGGCCTCTTACTTTCCCTGAAAGTTCCTTTGGGAGCAGCTACTCTTTCAGCTTCCTTCATTGTTTCTTTAACCACCCTGGATTCCTTTTGGATGGAGGTTCTTCAAGAGTTCTTTATAAATTTTAAGCAGGTTCTAGGGGCTCATTACTTGGCCCTTCATGAGGTTCCTCCCTCTGATCATCTGACTCTTCATTTTCAGAAGAGGGTGAAGCTAGTTGAACTGCTTCTAAATCCCGATGAAGCTCTCTGGATTTCTTGAATGTGGCTTCCTCATGGAAAGTCACATCTATGCTTACCTCTATCTGCCACTGACCTAGTACATAAATCCTGTAAGACTTGGATTTCTCATTGTACCCCACAAAAACCCCTTTCTTGCCTGAGGACTCCATCTTTGTCCTCTTTTCCTTAGGGACATGAATATACATAGGACACCCAAATATTCTTAGATGCCCTACTTCATGTTTGATCCCTGAGAAGACCTCTTCAGGAGTCTTGTCCTTCAAGATAGCATGTGGACACCTGTTCTGAATATACGCGACAGTGGAGGTAGTTTCTTCCCATAAAGAATTTGGTAGATCCTGGTCAAACATCATTTCTTTCGTTGCCTCACAAATTGTCCTTTTTTTCCTCTCAACAACTCCATTTTTCTAAGGGTTATATGGCATGGTCAACTGTCTCTTGATTCCTGTTGACTTGCAGAAATCCTCAAACTAGAGAGATTCAAACTCTCCTCCATTGTCTGTTCTAAGGGTTCTGATGTGTTTCCCTGACTGCTTTTCAATAAAGGCTTTATACTCTTTGAATTTATCAAATGTGTCACTTTTAGCTTTAAGTAAATATATCCAACATTTTCTTGAGTAATTATTAACAAAAAGGACATAATACAAACAACCACTGAGTGAAGGAGATGCCATGGGACCACATACATCAGAATGAACCAGATCTAAGATGCTCTGAGATCTGCTGTCATTACCAGGAAATGCTTTCTTTATATTTTTACCTAGCATGCATCCTTTACAAATTTCATTTTTACTAAGAGAGATAGAGGGCATGCCACATACCATGTTCTGTAGATCTGGAAGTGCTTTGTAATGAAGATGTCCAAGTCTTATGTGCCACAACTCGATGGAGCTGGTCGCATCATGAGCGAATGCCTGAACTAATTGTCCTATCACGACATACAATCCTCCTCTGCGAGTCCCAATGGGTTATGTTGTACTTAAGTGGCTACCTTTAGCCCACAGTAGTGCCTTTTTGTCCTTGAAGATCACCCAATATCCCTTGTCCTCAAGGGTTGCAACTGATAGTAGATTCTTTTTTAGCCCTGGAACATATAATACTTCATCAACATGAAGTCTAGCCCCAGATTCCAATCTGAAGGAGATAGAACCTACTCCCTCTATCTTGTAACATTTGTCATCCCTAAGCTCGACCTGCTCTACAAAAGATTTTGTCTTGAAATCTGAGAGGATCTCCTTGTACCCTATCATGTGCTTTGATGCACCACTGTCTACTAACCAAGTTTTCGGCCCCGTGAAAATTGAATTGGATAAGGAAGAAACCAAGTAATATTCTTTTCTATTTTCTTTCTCATTAGAAGGACTTTTCTATTTTCTTTTGGATTGATCATCCTCAGTAGTTGAGGCATGATGTTTCCCTTTCCTTGGATATTTCTTTCTAAACCAACAGTCTTTAGCAAAATGACCCAACTTATTACAACTAAAGAATTTAATCTTAGATGTATCAATACACTTTCCTTTGAATGTACCTTTGGTGTTTGGCTTCCTCTAAGAGCCTTTCTGGAAAGTTCATTTTTTCTTTCCCTTGAATCTTGATGTTAAAGTTGAATGCTCTTCTTTCGTTGGCTTGCTCCTAGTAGTAGTGAGACTCTCCTCCTAGAGGCAATCATGCCATAACCTCTCAAACGTGGGTTGAATCTCTCTCCCACTTACACTAGATAAGAAGGTCTCCCATGAAGAAGGAAGACCATCAAATATGGCATGCACTAAATCATCATCGTCCACTGCACCCCTGTGACCAAAAGTTGATCTTTGATCTAGGCTATCCTGGAACAGAAAAATGCTATTCACCTCTCTCCATCTTCAAATACTTAAGCTTGTGCTTAAGTGTCTTCTTATGAATTGGAGTCTGTTTCTCATACAGATTCACCAAGGTATCCATACAGTGCTTGGCAATCATTAACAAAGTCATTGTCAACAGTATATTGTCTTTGACTGAGTCAAAGATGATTCGCTTGGCAAAATATTTGTTATCCAGAGCTTCCACACATTGAAGTTGGCAGCTCCTTCGAGTCTATTCACAGCCCTGACTGAAATGGAGGATGCCATGGACCTCACACTAGAAACTTAATCAAGCTTGCTTGGATCTGTGTGTACCTGCTGCTGCACTTCAAAAATCTTATCACACCCTAAGCTCTAATACCATGTTAAATTTTGAGCTTGATTTCTTAAGTGGATTATTTCTTTGAATTCTTCAACACTTTGATTCCAGCTTAAAACATTTCAACAATATAGAATCATAATTGAATAGCAATAATCATGTATATACGTAAGCATGCACATCCACAACACATATACCCTAGGGAAACCATGTACAGGGAGAAAAACCCCAGCAAACGATATTCCTTTATTGCATTAATAATGTAAGATCACTTACAAACATCCACCATGAAAACTCTTCTCTTAAAGAGCTTTCCAAGTTGAGTCTGACCTGACAGAGACCTAAGAGACCTTGCTATTATATATGTATCCGCGTTGCCTTAAAAGACTGAGATACATTGCCTCTTATGAACTGATATATCAGCTATGATATGGGTTGTTGTTGTTGCCTCTAATTGACTGATATGATGTCCTGTATAGAACTAATATACTGTCATGTTTAGCACTGATATGTTGTCCCTTTATAGGACTGATATGCTGACTATTACAACATTGTTTGTTGCCTCTATATGCGCCTCTAATATGATGATATGCAGCACTAATTTTCTGCCTCTATATGTTGTCTCTACAACACTGTTTGTTGCCTCTATATGCACCTCTAATATGATGATATGCAGCACTGATTTGATGCCTCTATATGTTGTCTCTAAAGCACTGTTTGTTTCCTCTATATGCACCTCTAATATGTTGATATGCAGCACTTATTTGCTACCTCTATATGTTGTCTCTATAGCACTGATTGTTGCCTCTATATGCACCTCTAATATGCTGATATGCAACACTGATTTGTTGCCTCTATATGTTGTCTCTACACCACTGATATGCTCCTCTATTTTCCTCACCCTTGACCTACATAGAATTGTGTAGAAGAGAGGGGTCGAACTCTGCTTATAAAGGAGTGAAGAGGAGAAGAGGAGAAGGCTCAAAATAGAGGTGTGAAAGCATGCTTGGCTTAACTCAACATTACACTTTAGTTCAAAAATATAACTTGACTTGAGACTTCAGTTACAACTCAGCATTACACTTTAGTTCGAAAATAGAACTAGACTTGAGACTTCAATTACAACTCGACTCTTTACTAGGCAATTTGAATTTCTCTTCATGGTGGATAATGTTACACGTGCCAACGCACTAGACCAATACATTTATATCATTTGCAATAATAGGAATATCATTTTTTTCTAGCTCATAGGAATTTTATATTCAACCTAACTTTTACTAGATGCCTTGACTTTTGTTCATGGCTCACAAGACTTGACTAGGCTCATAGAGGTTGTACATTCCCCTTGACTTTTGCACTAGTTTGTCTATGCTCACAAAGATTGTATGTTCCCCCTGACTTTTGCACTAGACTGTGTATGCTCATAGAGGTTCTACGTTCCCCCTGACTTTTGCAGTAGACTTACATAGCATCTCATTCGTCCTAACTTTTGGTTTGACTCATAGAGGTTGTACATTCCCCCTGGCTTTTGTCAATACCTCACAAAACTAGTTGATTCTCCAAATTTCTTTGGCCAGCCTCAAGGTGGCCCATATGGCCTCTCATTAGAGAATGACTGTCGATACTACCAAATTTAACAAATAGCATCCCTGAAAGAACCCCAAGTCAGTGCGAATACAAATAATGTAGATTCATTTGTTGCATTTTTCTCACAAAAAGTATCCCACCAATCTTGGACTTGGAGGACGGCCTTAGGGAGTGCAAATGTAATCTTTACTCTATCTGAAAAGTTATGGATAGAAAAATACCCTTCTAGAAGGTTTAACCATTTGTCTACATCATCTGCATCTATTTGACCTTCAAATATAGGAATATCAAAATTGATCGGTACCTTGAAGGAGGCGGCGCCTCCGCTCGAGGAAGATGCGTCACCTATCGACAGTCGTCGAAGGATTTGCACAAAATTATCCATCATCTCATTCCCCTGTCGCGTGAGGGCTTCCTCGAGCAACAGTTTAAAGGGATATTATGCCCCATCCTCTCTGTTTTCTTCCCCCATGGGCATCCATCGGGTTCGACAAGGCCGATCTTGCAAAGGCTCAACTAGTTCGAGTCGCAACTACTTATACCCGACCTCATTGGGGACATGCACAGAGAAACAAATGAAGAGCAAACCGCTATGATACCACTGATCCAGATTTATGAGCAGAACGAAATGAAACACAAATATATAACATTAAAACAGATATACAGTGAACAATAACAGAGATACAATGAAACATAACTTCTATTCAATAAAGAAATCTATTGAAACTGTAAAATGCAGAATGAAACAATCTTGCTCAAATGGTGGTAGCTAATCTCTGAGAAAAGATGTGGCAGCTACGAATTCACCTGAGAACATTACAATGAGGCCTACATGTATTTTTAGCATCAAGAAGTAATTAGAAAACCCTAGACATCCAAAAACCTAACCCTAGGAGATGAAGCGCCAAAAGCATGTGGGCCCCAATGGGGTAAGTTGGTACATCAACTTCTCGGGGTCATAAATTTTTCATACGATCTCTGTTTTTGGCACACAATAGCCCATTGGAAAGGTCTATCCAAGGACTACACATTTTGTCGTCACACTTTGACTTTGTTTTAGTGTGACCGTGGTGAGCCCAAAAAAAACATTGTTTAGGGCCTCAAAATGGCCCCGGAAGTTTAGGACCCAAAAAGCTAGAAAAAAACTGCCAAGATGAAAACTGTATGTGAGCCAGTTGGAAAATGTGGGTGGCCACCGATATCCACTTGGATCACCCAAGGCATGATCTTTGTTGCAGGATGAAGTTGACAATTCTAGTGCTAGAAGGGTGTAGCATAATGCATCTCAGACTAATTATGTAGGGGTGGAAAAGGGAGCAGAGAACTCGAGAAAACAAAGTCAAGGCCCAAAGTGTGTGAATCAAAGGAACCAAAGGGATGAAATGGTCTTAAAGGAAGAAGTGAAAATGCATCAAGTGATCAATTTATCTCAACAAGCTCTCACCGAAAGATTCTTTTATCGCAATGTCAAAGGGCTCTATGAAGGGGTGGATGGAGTCAATGTCGGTGTCAATTCTAGGGTATGTTCCAATTTGTCATCTATTAGTTCAGGATTGTATGGTGTTTATTTTCAAGGAAGAGAGAGATGCTCAAAAAATCATGAGCACCAGATGGATGTGGGGGCATTGGTCACTTCTAAAGAAGTGGTGCCCTTTCTTTGACCCTAAGCTTGAAAAATCACCAATTAAAGCAATATGGGTTATACTTCTAGGTCTTCCACTCAAATTTTGGCTTGCGGATGTTTTCAAGGATATTGTGAATTGCATTGGTTCTTTTGTGGAGGCATATTATAACTTTCAGAACTCACATATATTTTCTATTATCTGAATATTGGTTGAAACGAACCTTAGAAACAACATGGAAATAGACATGGTGATTTAGCTCAAAGGAAGAGAACATTGTCAAGTCTTGGATTACATATAGGTACCCTTTCAATGTGTGAGGTGTCATTCATATGGCCATGTGTCTTTAGACCATGCCCTGAAGTTGACCTAGAAAATTTGGAGAAAGAAGGATTTAGTTAATTCTACAAATCACATTGGTGGGGTTCTAGCCACAAACTTCTTTTTTCAAAGATTGAGAAAGTAGGAAAAGTTGCTCAAAAATATCTCACATATGCCAACAAAGGAAAGGATTCTATATAAAGTAAAGGAAGTTGATGATGTCGGAGAGGAAGCTTTAGTCAAGGTTGTGTCAAAGGAGGTCAAGAAAAAGGCTTCAATATCTAAAGGAATGAAAGATGGGTCGATCTCGAACTCTACAATCATGGAAGCAAATGATCCAGATAAGTCGATCTCAATTATTCCTACTCCTTTATTTCCTATAGATTCCTTAAAGGGACAAGATAGTGAATTAACACCTGGGAATAAGAATTCATGTGGTCCAATCCCCTTTGATTCTAAAATTTGAGAATATTATTAATGTGGAGGTTTTTTTCTCCAATATTGTTTTGTGGAATATGTAGGGAGTAAGGAAGATGAGGAGTTTAATCTCAAAAGGAATACCTAGGAAAAGTGGGGAGATTGGAAAGGTCATAGATATTTGATTTCTCAAGAGCAAGCCAACATTTCAGAAGTCTATAGATATACTTTAAGGCCAAGGAAACTTGGGGTGGGAAAGGTAGAGTTTAGGATTCAAGGGGCACTTAACTTGGATGATACAAAAGGAAAATTCATTGGTGGTAGGGGGAAAAAATATCACATGTCTTTAGCTCAGAGTAAGGCTAAGAAGGAAATCCATCAAGGTAAACAAAAAACTCTTCATGGGGATTATCTTAGAGGCCATGACCCAAAGGAGGATTTACCATGATCATTATGGCATTCAATGTTAAAGAGTTGGGCATCCCCTCAAAGAAATCTACCCTTTGTAGGCTTGTTGACCTCCATAATCCACGTGTGATTATGTTACAAGAGATAATGGGGGATGGGGATAAGATTACAAGGCATATATCAAAATTTATGAAAGACTGGATTTTTTCTCTATTTACTCTATAGGTAGGTCTGGGGGGTTGATCATAAGGTGGATAAAACACATTGTGAGACTAACCAACAATGGTTCTTGACTCAAGAATCGAAGATGAACTCACCTCCTTGGAGTTGGGAAGATTTTTCTTTGTAGTGAACATTTATGGACCCTATGAAAATGGGGTGGCTTACTAGGAGCATTTAGTTCTAAATGAATCTTTGAGAAGGTGGAATCATATTTTAGGAGGTGATTTAAATTTTACCCTAAGCAGAGATGAAATCTGCAGAAGCTTAGCGGGGGAAAATCCCTTGGAAAATTCTTTTGTTAATAACTTGAAGGAAAATGGATGGGTAGATGTTGAGCCCATTAAGAGGGGATCCACATGAAGGAATCAAGGGGTAGGGGAAGAGTGAGTTTCTAAAAGGATATATCATTTTCTCATTTTAGAAGCTCTAGTCCAAGACCAATCTACGATTAGGTCATGGATTGAAACTGAAGGGTACTCAAATCATATCCCAATTCTCATTCAATTTGCATAGGACTTTAAGCCCTTGAGTCCATTTAATTTTAATCCATCTTGGTTGGAGGATGAGGATTTTGTTAATCTAGTCAAAAAGGAGTGGAAGCACTTTGATGCCTCTCAAAGAGAATCAACAAGTTTTAGTTTGCTCGTTATCTCAAATTTGTCAAAAGAGTGGTGTCTTACTAGGATCATTTGAAAAGAGTTGGGGATGAACAAGATTTGGTTTCATTAGAACACCAAATTGCTAAATCTTACAATCGAGAAACTGAAAAAGGCTTAGATGAGACCTTGAAATAAAATATAAAGGTGTTGGAGTAGAAAAAGAGGAAGATTAGTGCAAACAAAGAGGCAGTTTGGAGGTTGAAAAGCATAGATGTATGACTCTTTGAAGGAAATGAGAACACAAAGTTTTTCCATAACTTTTCAAATTATAGGAAGAATAAAAATACTATATGGGAAAGCCAAAGGAATGATGGGACCAAAGCTCATTCTTTCAAAGACATTGTTGAGCTCAAAGTGGACATTTTGATCATATCTACAAAGAGGATGACAAGGTAAATATTCATGAGGTCACAAAGATGACATCTTTCTTCCATGGTTTTGTTATGACCTAGGGAATGAGAGAATGATGGAGGAATTATCTTTACAAATGGTACTCCACAATTTTTCGGCTCTCTCTCTCTCATTCATTCCAAGAGGGGTGTTGGATAAAATTAGGAGGATTAGCTTCACTATTTTTTGGGTGGTAAAAAAGGAGACTGAAGGCATCCCTTTCGTTAAGTGGAAATCCATATAAAAACCCAAGGAAGTTGGTGGATAGGGCCTCAAAAACATGCATCATTTTTGGAGGGCATCAGTAGCCAAATGTTTGTGGAGGTTAATATCCAATAAGGAGATGTGGAGTTGGGTGATAATTCAAAAGTATATTGAACATGATTCGCTTGTAGACCAGATTAAGAAGCCAATCAAATCCGCCCACAATGCCTCCATTGTATGGAAGGCAATGGTCTCATCTTTCTTGTTGATAAGCAATTGGCTTGCATGGAAAGTGGGGAATGGAGAGAATGTGAGGATAGGAGTAAACCCTTAGGTTGGCTATGGGGATGGTTTTAGGTTACCTAGAAATCCAATTGATACCCTTCATGAGAAAGGTATTTATTTTTGAGATTATGTACCTTGGGAAGTGTTCCCCATGTGTTTGTGAGCTCCTAAACACATGTGGGAAGTACTATGTACCTTGTGCCTTCTACTTTATGTCTAATTTCACTCTGACTTAGGAGATTTAAGTCAAAAGTGAAATTTGGTCATTTTAGCCTAAATGACTATTAATTCACTTTGTGGGTGAATTAGGAGACATAAAGTGAACTTAGGGAACTTAACCCAAAGTGGGTTTGAGAGTGAGATTGTTATGGGATGATCTCAACCATTGATTGGACATGAGATAGGATGATCTCATCTGTCCATTATTTAGGTTTCCTTATGGAGCTTCAAGAGGGGTGCAAAGGGAGAAGGAGAGCTCATTCACTCATTTGTTCACTTGGAGAGTTTGAGAGAGAGCATGAGGATAAGGTTGGAGGCTGGAGTTGAGGAAAGCGTGGGCGCTTCTATCCATGGAGGCGGCCAGCAAGCTTAGGTCCTCATTTATTTAGTGGAGTGGTTATTTCTTGGAGGAGGGCGCACTTGGTGAGGAGGGCGCATCATCAGCGAGGAGTACTTTCAGAGCTCAATTTGTAGTGAGGTATGTTTCAGTGGGAAGCTACATCTCAGTATCAAAGTATTGTGGGAGAGTTTCTCCATCATAGCTTCAAATTGGCAGAGAGCTTCAGTTCAATGGTCTTGACAACATTTATGGAGGGCACACTTGATTCAGTTGGGCTTGTATTGTAGCTTGGTTCAAGCTACTATTGTATCAGGTTCTTAGGTTTATTGTACTTGTTGTATTCCACCTTCTATTCTCCACATATATACACTCATATTCCAAACTGGTTTTCCCCAGGGGTGTTTTATCCAGGGTCGTGTTGACCAAAAATACCACCTTGCATCAGTTTGAATGCAGTCGGCAGTGATGTTAGCATCTCAGATGCATGTGGAGGATAGGCTAGCTGGAGCTAGCAACTGGTCGCCTTGGAAGGCCAATATTTTCTTTGTCTTGGAGGACCTCGAACTATGGGATATAGTTCAAGCAATTGTTCCTATTAACCCTGCTACTTACCTTGTCTTGTTAGCAGAGTTCAGGAAGAGGAACAACAAGGCAAAGAGGACGATTTGTGATGCAGTGCGGGATCACATCATTCCCCACTTGACTAGGAAAGCTTGGGAATTTGAGATGTGGGCATCTCTATGCAAGCTTTATGAGAGCTATAACGAGAACCGAAAGATGGTTCTTCATGATCGACTCAGGAGCATTCGCATGCTCAAGAGTGAGACAGTGACTTCTTTCCTTGGTCGATACACCCAGATCAGAGATGAGCTTGAATTCGTTGGAGAGGTGGTGGACCCAAATTCTATGGTGAGAACAGCCTTAAACAGCTTTACCAAACCATGGGGTCCATTCATTCGTGGCATTGTTGTCAGGGAGGTCATGCCCACTTGGGAGAGGATGTGGGATGATTTCGTTCAGAAGGAGACTAGACTTGTATCAGAGGATTTTGGACAGCAGAAGACAGTGCAGGGTGATGAGGATCTGGCTCTTTGGACAAAGGGCAAGAAGAAATCCGGTCGGGGAGGTTGACAGGGTCCCAAGTTTGGGGCCCCACCATAGGGAGGAGAGAGCAGTAGTGGGCAGAAGAGAGATATGAGAAAAGTGAAGTTCTTTGTTTGTGAGAAGTTGGGGCACTATGTTGGACAGTGTCACAGTAGGAAGAAGAAGAGGGGTGGTACCGCAGCTATAGCAGAGGAGGCAGAGTTTCAGACTCTGTTTGAGAGAGAGTGTGCCTTCCTCATATGTTGCACATCAGTTGAGACAACACCCAGTATCTGGTATATTGAATACGGGGCTTCGAGCCATATGATTGGATTCAAAGATCACTTGATTGATCTCAGAGACATAGAGGTCAGGATGGAGATTGCCCTCGGACATGACTCCTTGGTTAGAGTTGTTGGGATTGACATTGTTACCTTTCAGAGAGATGGCATGCCACCTATATCGTTCAGGGATGTTCTCTATGTCCCTGGGTTGAAGAAGAATTTGATTTCAGTTTCCACCCTCCAGGATAGAGGTCTTGAGGTGTCCTTCAAAGGGACCGAGGTCTTCATACACCCTAAGGGGTCCTCGCTTACCTCAGGACAAGTGATTGGAGTGAGGGATGGGAAACTGTTCAAATTTATTTTTTAGCCTCTTCATGCATTAACAGTGAGCAGTGACAGCAATTGACAGACATGTGAGCTATGGCATTGGAGGATGGCCCATCTACATCATGGAGCTCCTGGAGGACTGAGAGAGGTTGTGACCAGAGTGCCACAGATCAGTACAGAGCATCAAGATGTTTGCAGAGGGTGTGTGCTTGGTAAGTTTACCAAGGCCTCGTTCCCCAGCAGTGACACCAGGTCAGTTGGGATACTGGATTTAGTACACACGGATGTGTGTGGGCCCATGTCTCGAAAGTCCTTGAGTGGTTGTGAATATTGTTATCGCGCAATTTGTACTTTGATAAAGGAAAGCAAATTGGTGTAACTTTAGGTTATCCTATCATTGTCACCTCAATAGGATTCCTCTTTCTATTTAGGGTTGTAGGCCTAGGGGAGACGTCCCCGGTGACCTGGGGTTTTGATAAGGCAAGGTCAAAAAGGATATTAAGAGGTCCCCTCTCACAAGTCACCATTAATCAGAAAGTCTCAGGTTTATAACCAAAGAAGTGATAATATATCAAGATGTACCTGCCCGAAACAAAGCAACAAGAAAATATATCTTTCGCAAGTACAACTTGCTATTAGTACTTCATAAAACCATGGACTTTATCAATAAAAGCAATAGTTGATATATGGTGAAAAAAACAGAAATTTGTAGCAGCAATGTTTATAGGATAGTAGCTTCACAATAAGTGCCTTAAAATGGCTTCAAAATGACCAAGAATAATTACTAATCAATACCAAAATACTAGCATTTGTCAGAAGCAAATAAGGCAGTGTATTTATCAACTTTCTCAATTGCTTTTAGGTGCTTTGAGTGTTGCAATAGATGGTTGTAGCTTACTTTAGTAACAACAACAAATAGGTTAGTAGATTAAACTATTCTAAGGTTAGGAGTAATTAGTAGAGATCTTAAGGTAAAGGTTTTGATGGTGGTTTTTGTCAATCACTCAATAGAAAGGCTTAGATCAGTGCTTTTAGGGAAAATGGAGTCTTTTAGGCAGCAGCAAATCTTGAAGGAACAAATGATAATAAGAGAAATAAAGACAAGAGGGGTCAATAATTGAAGTGATGGTAACCCAAGGCTTCAATCACCAAACCATAGGGGGAAAATGGCTACTAGGAAGTAGGTAACCCTAGGCCCTACTAGTTTTCCTCCTTCTTTAGCTCAAAAATAATAAAAAAAATGGCCACTTAGATGAAGCAAAATGTGTTAGGGTGTTGCAATGGCAAGGCCCTTATCAAAATCTTTAAGAAAATCGGTTTTCAAGCATAATCTAGTCAGTGAAATCTATTAAGGAAAGGACAATAACATGTGCTTTAGCCTCCTAGGGTTTAAAGCTGGCAATTTCATAATCTTATTATAAATGCAAGATAAACATAACTATAATAATTCAATGAAGAAGAATTGCATAAAATTTACTTAGATTCACCAAGAATCATCTAGCAAATAACCTAGTTGAATACTTCCACCAAGAAAAATGTCAAAATAGTCCAAAATAAGCCTCCTTCAAGAAGTGTGCACCAAATTTCAGCCAAGTAACCCTAATTAGGGCACAAATTTCAAACCTCACACTTGTGTGAGTGAAAGATGATCCATAATACAAGGGAAAAATCCCTTATTTATACAATATCAATGACCAGAATTAGGTCAAAAAGGCCGACATGGCCAGTTACACATAATATCCAGTTTTTACATCAAATGTCATAATAAAACCCTAAATCAAGTTGTAAAGATGACGTCATGCCCTTTTAGGGTGACTTTAGGCCTTCTTAGGGCAACGTTGGCCTGCTAGAGCAAACCGTTAGGCCTCCTTGGGCCTCAAAATCCTGCCACACGTGCCACTTGGCACACTGACATCATGGGTGACCCGGGTGACGTCATGGGCCTTGTAAGGCCTACATCATGGTGAAAAGGGAAAGACCCCCCTGGGTCCAAGCCTGCCAAGTTGTCCCTGGTTGAACGTCCTCCTCTCTCTCTGGTGCAAACCCATGATCTGTCTATTCCCCTAGCTGGGGTCTCAGTATCCATCTGGTGGGATTTTAGCCCTATGGAGGTCCAAACAAATAATCTCCCCATGTGTACCTATCCATCGGGTGTGCCCCTACAAGATCAACAAGTATGCCCTCCATGGGCTCATAAGTCACAGGGATCATAACAATGTCAATCACATCTAATCATCAAGTTATTTAGACATGTGCATGAAACCCCCTTTACCCAAACAAGTGCTCAAAGACATTATGTTATTCTACAAGCCAAGTTTGGAGGGGACAGTAGGACGTCCTATTGGGCTAGTGCTCATCGAATGTGGGATGTTCTCGGGTGAAGACAAATCTAGGCCATGCAAGTGGATGAGGTGGTAAGGGATGTCTGGGCAATGGGTACAGTGATTACAGGGAAATGTATGGCTTACCTGTGAGTGCCTTTGAAGAGGGTGAGTTGAACCTTGTCATGGATGAAAATATTTCCAATCCCATTCATGCATTTTCTCTTTTATTCTTATTTCTTTTTCTTTCAAGAGGCTAGTTAGGGGACATTGCCCTGGTGTGGTGACCAGTGGTGACAATGTTACCCATAAGCATTTCACGGAAATGAGGAGGTTGGCTCGTGATGAGACCCCCTTTATCTTGGATATGCCACCAAGAGCCACTACCCTAGCGTGGTCACCAGCTGAATGGTAGTGTCATACCGCTACATTCCCATGGACCTAATACGCTGGCTCGTGATGAGAACCCCTATCCTCTAACTAGGTCTTGATTTATCATTTTTTATGGGTCCCTCTGTTTCTTGCTGAGAATCCTTTTATTGCTTTCTCGAGGATCCCTGGGCGAAGCATCTCAAGGTTTCATTCTTTTGGCTTTTATCTTTTTCCAACTACTTTTTACCCTCTGGGCCTTTATCCCATTCTTCGCACAAGGTAAGGTACAACCCTTTGAAATCTTTGCAAACCCAGTGCCCGGACCAGTGTATGGGATGGATGAGCGGGAAAAAGATGAAAAGTGGTAAGTATGGTGGGAACGAACGATGACCTTTCATAAACCCCCCGAGTGGAAACGCAAACCCTATGGGAACCATCTTACTAGGGCATCCTATCATTCCCCCCAGATGTGGTTAAGTGGAAAGGCATAAGGTCCAAGCACACGTTGGAAGCAAAAAGAATTAAATGCACATATTCAAATATTTTGAGAATCAGAGTCACACATACCATGATACCCGAACTCGTTACCTCATGGAGCAAGAACCATTTCTATTGAAGGACCAGGCCGATGGGATGGACGTTGCTACTGCTATCAAGGTGGAGGCGCTGAAGAAGAAAAGGATGGCCCTCCAAGGTCAGGCTGAAGTTGATCTAGCTCTCGGTACTCCATGTCTAGGACCTGTGGGCCTCGAGACATAATCTCCTTAGTTATCCCTAGGCTAGGGGATAACAAGTACTATCTCACATTCATTGATGACTACTAAAGGAAGATCTGGATATATTTCATGAAGACCAAGAGTGAGCTTTGTTGCCGTATTTATACACACTTGCAAACGTGAGCTAAGTCCGGCTCACTTAGTGTGTCCTTGGAGGCACAATGCCTAAGTTCACATCCCAGGCTGTCACTTTGACTGGAACCTCTTTCGTCTAGGCTTACTCCTAGGAAAGCCAAAGGGGGTAGACCTTAGTTTCTAGATGATTAGTAGTTAATGTTCTAGGAGTTAATTTTAATTTCTTAAGGTTAGAGGGGATCTATCCTATGATGCTAAGGCAACAATGCAAGATGCAAAGGGTTAGAATGTAAAGCAAAACCTTTCCCTAGGTCAACTAAGACTAGTGCCTAAGGTTGGGCAATGGGGTCAACTAGATGTTAGGGTTGTTCGTTACAAATAAATTACAAGTTGTTTACAAGATTACAAAAGAATAAAACGAACCAATAAATATTAGATACAGTTACTTACAAGTAAAAATTCTAGGATACAAATGATACAAGAGAAAGCTAACCACGTTTTATCTTTATGTGTGCAGGATATCAAAGGATTAAAGCATCAACATTAACACATCATCACATTTATGAGATCGTCGTCAATATCATCAACACATTCAAGAAGATTCAGATCTGTTAAGCACAAGTATTATTGAGATTAATGAAGATTACCCACACTCTTAGTTATTCAACCCACAAGTAACTTGAATGAGTTAAGTCCCAGGTTAAGTTGTTAAGCTTTCTTAAGGTTTTCAAATTTTATTAAGCTTTCACCAAAGCCTCCTCCTCCTATTGCCAAATAAT
>ML783329.1:19706-29860 GCA_009831015.1 Picea engelmannii | reverse complement strand
TGCAATGTTTGGACTTTAGCAATTAAAATTGTTGTTTTAGATTGACTAACACTCCGGGTGGACAAACCCATGGCTAAAGTTGTCTGACTGAGCTGAAACTTGGTCCATGGATGTTGGGGGTGCTATTCCATTTCTTTGGAGCACAAATACCCCTATCAAAAGTCCAAGGACCTAGTTTTTACAATTATTGCTCAAAAATAATTAATTAATTAATTAAATAATTAAACCTCCAAACTTAAGGAAATTTAATTAAAAATTAATTAATTAAAAAAAATTATACTAGACTTGACGAAATTCCGTGAAACTTTCTAAGATGTCTTGCATGGTCATTTACAATGATTCCCTATAATAGTTACCAAAAGATAAACCCACTAGAACGTCGTTCACCACTTTGGAGGAATTATTGCAAGTGTGAGGGAAAAACTCAAGGGAAATCAAGAGGGCTGAAAAGCCCAATTGATAACCTGAGGATAAAAAACCCTCGATGAAAGGAACTGTCCCAGTGAACCGATCCCAAGGTAACTGACCTAGACATGACTCATGCAGACCTATGACATTATTAACCCACGCATGGGTGCAGAAATTCCAATGACCAAAAGAAGAGTTGGGGCCAAACATGCCCTGTAGAACCAAAGTCTTTGACAAATTTGCATCTGATGATGCATCTCTTCATGGCACATGGATTTGACCACCTGTGTTGGAAAGGCGGTCAACAAGGTCTTCAAGAGGTTCCAAGAGTTCAGAGCTCTTGTGGAGAACCAATCTAGAAAGAGGATCAAGGTCTTGCGGTCAGATAATGGAGGAGACTATTCCTCCACTCAGTTTGTAGACTTTTGTGCCCAACATGGGATCAAAAGACAAATGACCATACCATACAACCCCCAGCAGAACAGGGTTGCCGGGAGGAAGAACTGGGCTATCGTCGGTGTAGCAATATCCATGTTGTACGATCAGAGTTTGCCTCTTTACCTATGCGCAGAGGCGAGTGCTACTGCAGTTTACCTGCAGAACAGGAGTCCCCACAGGATATTGAGGAAGATGACTCCTAAGGAGGCCTTCACTGGTAGGAGGCCCGATGTCAAGCACATCAAGATCTTTGGGTGCTTGACCTATTCTCTTGTCCCCTCAAACAAGAGGACAAAGCTAGACCCCACAACCCAGCAAGGGATTCTAGTTGGATACTCATAGGTGTCCAAATCCTACCGTATCTACATTCCATCACTTAGGAGACTGGTGGTGAGCAAAGATGTCATATTTGAGGAGGATAGGGCTTTTCAGAGATCTCTTGAGTTGAGAGTTAGTGTGGAGGATGATGCAGAGGCACCGATTGATGTATCAGAGGGAGCACAGCCTCATGTTTCCGGTACGCCAGTATCAGGGGTGACAAGGTCACCATGCATAGCTTCAGGGTTAGAATCAGAGGGTGTTCAGTCAAAGGGGGCAGAGGCTTCAAGATATTAGAGTGTTGAGAGTAGACTTGAGGCAAATACTCTTGGTCAGAGAGACCTTACTTCTCCATTGACCACTTCAGGGAAGAGGAGACCTAGATGGTTTTAGGATACCCTGAAGGAGGCCAAGGAGAATGTAGGGGAGCCCAAGAGCCAGATCATAGAGAGTAGACCTCTAGTGAGACTTGGATCATATTTGGCTTTAGTGATGAGTATCTCAAATACTGAGCCACGGACATTTGCGCAGGCAGTGGAGCAGCAGGTCTTGAGAGAGGCCATGTTGGAGGAGTATGACTCCATTGTGCGCAATGATGTTTGGGAGGTAGTTCTGAGGCCAGTGGGGAAGTCAGTTGTGACTTCTGGGTGGTCGTACAAAACTAAGTATGTTGCAGATGGCAGCATAGAGAAACACAAGGCATGTTTTTTGGCGCAAGGCTTCTCTCAGATAGAGGGAGTCGATTATGATGAGACATTCGCACCAGTTGCGAGATACACCTCGATCAGGAGTATTATTTCCAAAGCAGTAGAGATGGGTTGGAGCATACATCAGATGGATGTGAAGATCGCATTTCTAAATGGATTTATAGATGAGGAGGTGTACATTGAGCAACCATAGGAGTTCGAGGTGAGTGAGAGGGAGACTCACGTGTGCCTTTTGACAAAGGAACTTTATGGTCTGAAGCAAGCTCCCAGAGCTTGGTATTCACGTATTGACACATACTTGCTTCAGATGGGCTTCGAGAAGAGCGATGTTGATCCTAACAACTATTACATCATTAGAGGTGACGACATGCTCATTCTCATTCTATATGTGGATGACTTGTTCATCACAGGACCCGAGGATATCATAGTTGAGTGCAAGCTGGAAATTACATCAGAGTTTGAGATGGGTGACATTGGGTTGATGCACTATTTTCTAGGTATGGAGGTATGCCAGGAGGAGGGACACATATTTCTCAGGTAGGGGAAGTATGTTGCAAATATTCTGAGCAAATTTTAGATGGAGGACTGTAGACCTATGTCGACACCCATGGTTACCAATTGGAAGAAGCTTAGTGCTTCAGATTCCCAGTTGGTAGATTCTACAGTTTATAGGCATTTGATCGTCTCACTTATGTATTTGGTCAACACTAGACCAAATATCTATTTTGTCGTGAACACTCTCAGCCAACATATGGTAGAGCCAAGTGTTCACTGTATTGGGGCAAAACATGTGTTGAGGTACATTGTTGGGACAGTTGATTTTGGCCTGGACTATATCAGAGGTGATGGGGTCAGTTTGGTTGGCTACACCGAATCGGACTAGGCAGGATGTGCTACTAACAGAAAAAGCACCTCAGGGTGTTGCTTTGGTTTGGGGTCAGCACTTGTTTCCTGGTTAAGCTAGAAGCAAAAGTCGGTTTCTTTGAGTTCCATTGAGGCAGAGTACATGGAGGCCATTCAGGCTAGTTGCAAGGCCATTTGGCCTTGTAAGATGTTGGTAGAATTATTTGGTCAGGAGATGCCACTGACTGTCATACACTATGATAATTAGAGTGGTATCAAACTCTCTGAGAATCTAGTTTTCCATGACCGGTTGAAGCACATTGAGATCAGATATCACTTCATCAGAGATTAGGTTCAAAGAGGGGTAGTGCAGTTACAGTATATATCGACTGACGAGCAGATTGCAAACATCCTCACCAAGGCCCTGCTAAGGGGAAAACATGTCTACTTCAGAGACAAGATGGGCTTGGTGAGAAACACTTTCCTCAATAAGAGGGAGTGTTGAGATTATGTACCTTGAGAAGTGTTCCCCATGTGTTTGTGAGCTCCTAAACACATGTGGGAAATACTATGTACCTTGTGCCTTGTACTTTATGTCTAATTTCACTTCGACTTAGGAGATTTAAGTCAAAAATGAAATTTGGTCATTTTAGCCTAAATGACTATTAACTCACTTTGTGGGTGAATTAAGAGACATAAAGTGAACTTAGGGAACTTAACCCAAAGTGAGTTTGAGAGTGAGATTATTATGGAATGATCTCAACCATTGATTGGACATGAGATAGGATGATCTCATCCGTCCATTCTTTATGTTTCCTTATGGAGGTTCAAGAGGGGTGCAAAGGAGAAGGAGAGCTCATTCACTCATTTGTTCACTTGGAGAGTTTGAGAGAGAGCATGAGGATGAGGTTGGAGACTGGAGTTGAGGAAAGCTTGAGTGCTTCTATCCATGGAGGCAGCCAACAAGCTTAGGTCCTCATTTATTTAGTGGAGTGGTTCTTTCTTGGAGGAGGGTGCATCATTAGCAGGGAGGACTTTCAAAGGTTAGTTTGCAGTGAGGTTTTCTTCAGTGGGAAGCTACATCTCAGTATCAGAGTGATATGGGAGGGTTTCTCCATCAGAGCTTCCAGTTGGCACAGAGCTTCAATTCAATGGTATTGACAACATTTATGGAGGGTGCACCATCCTAGGGCACACTTGCTTCAGTTTTGCTTGTATTGCAGCTTGGTTCAAGCTGCTATTGTATCAAGTTCTTTTGTTTATTGTACTTGTTGTATTCCACCTTCTATTCTCCACATATATACACTCATATTCCAAATTGGTTTTCCCCGAGGGGGTTTTATCCAGGGTCATGTTAACCAAAAATAGCTATGTTCATTTTCATGTATGTTAGTGTTTAGAACAATGGTATTTTTAGCAGAAAATATCTCTAGGTGTGTTACATATATTTTGGTATGCATGTGCTAACATCTTGGTGACTAAAACTACATGCTAGAGAACCTAAATGGCCTATGTAACCGTAACAAAACAGAAAAGAAGTTCCTGAACAGTTTGTTGTTATAAAACTGCAGCAAACCATTGTTTGATAGTTGAAACTTACAGCTAACTTGAGGTCAAAGACAGACCTAGTTGGCAGCTTGTTAGGACCTGGAAAATCTTCATGGTATCAGAGCTTGGTGGCTGATTTTGGGACCTATGGGTTATGGGCCCACCACGCTTTCGTTGTGCAATGGTCTCATCTTTCTTGTTGATAAGCAATTGGCTTGCATGGAAAGTGGGGAATGTCGAGAATGTGAGGATAGGATTAAACCCGTAGGTTGGCTATGGGGATAGTTTTAGGTTACCTAGAAATCAAATTGATACCCTTCATGAGAAAGGTATTTATAATCTTGCTTAGGTTGCTTATCCCAAAATGAGTACTATTTGGCACCAAGAATGGAAAAGTGCGTCCCTTCTAGGGGTAGAAGGTCATGAAGGAGCACAATGGGAAGGTTATATAATTAGGCCAAAGAGTAGTCATGTCAAAATAAAGGAGGAAGATGACACCTCCATTTGGACCAAAATCCCTACCCCTAGGGTTTTATACTCCCAAATTAGGTTATAAAGCAACATTTGTTGAAAGACCTAAAAATCATTCAATGGTAGTGGAAACCATTATGAAAGATCAGATCTCCCTTGAAAGATATAACTTTCATGTGTCTCCCTTGAAAGATAGAACCTTCATGTGGTTGGTTATCATGAACAAGGCGCTGACCTAGGAAGTGCTTCAAAGGAATAAGCAAGGTCCTAATAGGTGTGTGTTGTGTCAAAAAAATGAAGAAACAATAAGTCATTTATTAATTCATATCAAACCAACTCAAAAGTTTGATCTCAAAGCCCAAGCTAAAAGATAACAAGGCTCCCTTATAATAATTGTCGAGCATCGAGCATGAAAGGAAAGTAAGAATATTTGAAGGAAAATCCATTCCTCCTTTCCAATGTGCTACTTGGATTAAGGCCATTTTTGGAAACTATAGGTCTGAATCTAATTCTCATGTGCATAGACAAATTGACCCAATTCCCATTGACAAGTCTGGAGACTGGGGCTTTTTTGATGGAGCAAGCTCAAGGTCTCTTTCAAGATGTGGAGCATGAGGCCTTCTCTATCTAAATGATGATCATTATTTTAGATTCAAGAGGGTGGACAGATAATTTTACCGAGTTGTTTCCTTTGAAACTCTTATTAATGTTCATCGTTAAAAAAGATTTCCAAATATTCAAATCTTTGGTGATTTTATAGTGATTATCAAACAGTTCAAAGGGGAAAACAAATTGTTAAATCTGTTTTCGAGGCCCATCTTTGAGGAAGTAAAACTATTCCATGCTACCTTTAACTCTATTATTTTTCTCCCATGTTTTCTAAGAAAATAATCAAGAAGTGGATTCCCTTTCAAAAGTTGGTTTATCATTGAACACTAAGACTTGGTCAATGTTGGAATCAAGGGATAGAAATATTCAAGAATTTGTCATGCACTTCCATGCATAAAATTTTGATGTTGCAGCTCACTTTAATGTATAATGTTGTATGACACTTTCTACTCTATATGTGATGTTTTATGCTACCTATCACTTCATACTTTTATGATATTCTTTATAGCTTATAATGTTGATAGTGTAGGCTTATGTTGAATGTAAGTGGAGTGTTTTTTTTATTTTTCCTTTTGTGGGAATCTCCATCTGGCTTTTTCATCATGCATTTTAAGTATGTTTTAAAATCATTTACAGATGGTTGGGAATGCAATATGCATGTAGCAAATAGCTATTCATGAGGTGCCAGCATTCCCTCCCACCTAGAACCTCGATAAACTAGTAGCAAATAGCTATCTTTTATAAACAATCATGTTAAAAGAAACCTAAGACAAATATTATCAAGCCAAGATGGTATCGAACACCACATTGTTTGCAAAGTTTGCTTAATCATGCATTCACAATAAACTCATTGATTTAACACTTATTATTTACCTACAACATAGTATTTAATGTGTATTTTTAATTCTTTTAAATGTTGTTTTCAACTTTTAGAGGCTTTTTACATTCACATAACAGTTGATATGGCATAATTGTGGTTATTTTTCCATATAGTGCATGAACAATGGGCATTCATCCCAAACTCTTGCATATATGGTTTGGTTTCAATGATCCCACCCCTATTTCATTAACATTATCCTTGAGGTTTTTTTAATTCCATGAAAGTGTCATTAGTAAGTCCCTAGCAAATTCAAAGGAGCTCTCTCATATCTTAGATTTCATTAGAATTCAAGAAAATATCCCAAAATATAAATTTGGTAAGTGATAAACTCTAGTAAAGAGTTCGGTTACTAGTCTACAACTAAAAATAGTTTCTTTCCTCTAATTAATAGTTCAAGAGAAAATTCACTTGAGATTCTCAAGAGGAGATGCTTTGAGGGATTCACTAGGAGTGCCAACTGCTTAAATGCAAAATATACAATAACTATCTTTCTTTCTCTAGGAGTTAGCACAAGGAATTTGGAAGGACATGTTCTATGAGACATCACAAAATTAGAACTTGCTTGGTAACAGAAGGGCCTATTGAGAAGTTGGCCATTCAAGAACATAAACAAACATACAAGCTTCAAATGGTATGGAAAATTGGACCAACTTCATATGTTGAAATACATGGAAATTAATAAATTGAAGGGTTTTTTAAGCATGAGAATCGTCACTAGATCAACTATAGTTGAGTTGTTATTAAGGAAATAGTTTACAGCCCTTCCTAATCAAGGATGGAGATCTAGATGATAAAATTTGGAAACTTAGTCAAACTTTCAGTAGATGGTCTCGATTCTTACCATGTTGATAAACATGTATACTAGTTTGAACTTTGGATCAATAGATCACGCTTTGTATAGCTCGTATATACCCTTGATATAAGGCTTTGTACATATGCTCCTTGTTATACATAGCTTTGTTGAGATTTGTGTATCTTGAAAAGTGGTCCCCTTGAGTTATTGTGTTTCTACCTCAAAAGGGGAAATATTTGACCCTCGCCACTTTACTTTATTTCACTTAAGTCACAAAGTGACTTTATTTCACTTAAGTCACATGGTGACTTTAATAACATAAAGTAACTTAGGAACTTAAGATAAAATGGAGATTCAATCTCAACCATTCATCTTGGTTGGCCTAGATCTAATCTTGGCCATTGGTTTCCTAGGTTAGCCTAAGGATGGGACTAAAGGAGAGGAAAGGAGTGAAAAGGCATTCATTGTTCACTAGAGAGATGTGAGTGAAGGCAAAGAGGAAAAGAGAAGATTTTTTGGAGAAGAGGGCACACCTTTGATAAGGAGGGGCACAAGGAAGCATGAGGGCACACTTTGTGAGAGGAAGGTGCATTAGATTGAAGGTGGGTGCACCATAGCCAAGGAGGGCACACTTACTTGTGGAGAGGGGCGCACTTGTGAAGAGTGCACACTAAGCAAGGGAGGGGTGCACAAGGTCAAGGAGGAGGGCGCATCAAGGGACTTGGGCTCATTCATCAAGGAAGCAAGCAAGGAAAGGAAAGGGTGTAAACTTCAAGAGGGGCACAAATCCCAAAAAGGGTGCATAGCCCAAGGCACCAGTGAAGCTAAGCTTGAGAGGAGCTAGCTTTTGTATCAGGTTCCTTTGTATTATTTCCTTGTTGTTATTTTAGCTTGAGATCTCCATAATAAAATTTCTCTTCCAACTGGTTTTTCTCATGGGAGTTTTTCCAGGGTCAGGTTGACCAAAAATACATGTGTAAAAATCTTGTGGTTTGCTTATTTCTTTATCAGCATTTAGGTGTAAAGATCCTAGAGGAGTATTTTATGTGTTAATGCATGTTGAAAGGCTAACTATGGAAAAAAAAACTATCCTTATTAAACCCTTCAACAAGAGGCATTAAAAGAGCATTAAATCAAAAGCTTAAGGGAAGATCAGTGGGCAAAAAAAAAAAAATGATGGGTGTCCTAAAACAGCAATAAAACCAACTTGTTCTTACCTTGAAAACTATACCCAACAAGAGGTCAAGGAAAGACCTGTTGGGAGGCCTTAGGAACCTAGAAATTATTCATGGTGTCAGAGCCAAAGGGCACAAAGAGGGATGATATAGTTTGCAAACAGTTGGCAGATTTTTTGTCTCACCTAGATAGTAGTTAGCATTAGTTTTGCTTGGTCATTTTAGCATCAGATGGAAGCCATGTTGGTGGCAGGTTTGAGGGTGGAGGATAGGCTAGCAGGGGTTGGAAATTGGACTTTGTGGAAGGCTAGGATAGTCTTGATCTTGGAGGAACTTGAGCTATGGGATATTGTGGAAAATATTTTGGTTCCTCCTAGAGATGCAGTGCTCTTGGTTGAGTTTTGGAAGAGGAACATCAACGCCGAGAGGAATATCCTTGACGCGGTGAAAGACCATATCATTCCTCATGTATTTGGTAAGGACTTTGCATTTCAGATGTGGCAGTCTTTGTGTGCTCTTTAACAAATCCCTAACCAGAACAAGAAGATGGTGCTCCAGGAGAAGTTAAGGGGTACCAAGATGACGAAAAATGATTTAGTTACCTCATTCCTCGCGAGATTTTCTCAGATTTGTGATGTGGCAGCGGTTGGAAAGATAGTGAATCCATCTGATTTGGTGAGGAAAAACTTAAATGGCTTCTCCAAACCTTGTGAGAGGCTTTGGAATGACTTTGTACAAGAGGAGATTAGAGTTGGATCAAGATCCACTAGTCAGCAGTGTGGTGGGGATGATGAGGGTGATATTTCTCTTCTTGCAAAGGGCAAGAAGAAGACCAAGAAGGGTCCCAAGGGTGGGGCCTGTTATTGCACAGTTTGTAGCTAGGAGCAAAGGCTATAAAGTAGAAGGCCAAACTGGCGTAACAGGAACCTACCGCACCCAATGTCACCACAATGGGGAGGTCCTTTCTATTTATGGAGGCTAGGCCCAAGGGAGACGTCCCTGACAATCTGGGGTTTGAAAGGGAAAGGATCAAAGGATTAAGACTATTTTCCCCTTTCACAGATTACCGCCCAAAGAGATAGTCAAATAAAGTATAACCACGAAGAAGGCACCTACTTGCGAGACAAGACAATAATAAAACTAGTACATGCGATAATGGTTAATACTTCATAAATCAGTGACTATCTAAGTTCAATATATGAGAAAATGCAGCAGTAAATATTGACGAAGTCAATGTTTGCAATAATGAAAATGGCAATATAATGTTACTTGTCAACAAATACCAGAATAATATAGCATCCAATGAATATAATCAATCCTTGAATCAAATCAATGCATTAAACATCATTCAGTTGCTCACATATAATAGATTGTTGTGTCAAGATCAAATATCCTAGGGGTGACGTGAGCTTTTTAGGGTTAGTTGTTAGTTAGGGTTTCAAGTTTATGAGGTTTTGAAAGTTTGTTTGGTCACTATCACTTCAACGCTAGAGTCTAAGGATCAGTGCCTAAGGGTTAATGGAGTCAACAAGTGATGGACGCAAGAGTTGAAGGGTAAAAGTTTTCTAAGGACTAGAGGGTAGGTTTTCAAGGTGCTACTAAAGTAGGGCCTTAAAAATAGAAACCCTAAGAGAGAGATATTCACTTGGTGTTGCAAAGGTAAGGCCTTGTGCTCTCTCCTCTTTCCCGACAAATGGCTAGCACAACAAGGAAATTTTAACCAAGACAAGAGGTTTTGATGAGGGAGACGTTGCTAAAACAAGGTTTGTCAACAAACCCTAGATTGGTATGGCCCTAGTGTAGTAAGCCTAGGCTAAGGATGTCTCACTCTTCTTGGCTTCAAAAAGGTACGGCTAGCATGAGGAATGAAGAAAACAAGTGTAGCTAAGGCTAGGCTTTATTTTCTTATTCAATGGTTTAAGGTTTCTTTGTCAGGGGACATGAGACAACAACCTACTTGTGTG
>ML783329.1:9128-19606 GCA_009831015.1 Picea engelmannii | reverse complement strand
TCTTCTTGAGCCGACAAGGATTCTAGGGTTATTAGCCAACTCATTAGGGTTTCTCTTGCTTCCCAGAGTCTTCTATTCTCGTCAGGTTCACATGTGGGGGTAAATACCTCCCGCAGCTACCATAATATTAACACTGCCATACCTTCATACCCAAGAAATAGTGCATCAGTCCAATGTCCTTTATCTCAAACTCTGATGCAAGTCCCCGCTTGCAATCAACTATGAGATACTCCCCTTCAATGTTGAACAAATAATCAACATATAGTATGAGAATGAGTGTATCCTCTCCCCAAATGATGTAGTAGAGGTTCAGATCCGCCTCACTCTTCTCAAAACCCATCTTAAACAAATACGAGTCAATCCTTGAATAGCAAGCTCGATGAGCTTGCTTCAGACCATACAGTGCCTTTTTCAAGAGGTACACATGGGACTTTCTCCTGAACACCTCAAGCTCCTATGGCTACTCAATGTATACCTCGTCCTCTATGAAGCCATTCGGAAATGCAGTCTTCACATCCATCTAATGGATCTTCCAACCCATCTCTTCTGCAATGGCCATAATACTCCAGATGGAAGTATATCTTGCAACTGGTGCAAATGTCTCATCATAATCAATTCCCTCAATTTGAGAGAATCCTCTCGCCACAAAACGAGCCTTGTGTTTCTCTATGCTACCATCTACAACATACTTGATCTTATACAACCACCTAGAATTCACGACTGACTTCCCCTTAGGTCTAGCCGCCACCTCCCACACATCATTACGCAAAATGGAGTCATACTCCCCCTGCACAGACTCTCTCCAGACATGCTGGTATGCTTCCTGTGCAAAAGTAGTGGGCTCATAATCTGTGATGCTCGTTACCATAGCCAAGTATGAACCAAAGCTCTCTGGCGCTCTGCTCTCTCTCATCAACCTCTGGGGCTCCCCAAGATACTCCTTGGCTTCCTTCAAGGTCTTCTGAAACCATCTTGATTTCTTCTTCCCTAAAGTAACCTCTGGTGGAGTAGTCTCCTCATGCCCCTGAGTCTCATCCATAGATCTTGTTAAGTTTTAAGCTATTATTAGGTTTCTTTTCAATTTACTAGATAACCATAACATAGATAGCATCACTGAGAGAAACACAATCACAAGATACACATCATTTATCTTGGGAAACTCTCATGGGGAATAAAACCTAGCAAAAACTTCCTTAATATAGATAGCCAATACAGTGCCAAGACAATAAACCAAACACTAGAGAATATTCTCCACTGAGCAATGCACCTCTCTCTTCCTTCTTCTCCCAACTGCAGCTACCAAACTTGTGCACTGAGTGAGTGTACAAATGAGGCGCTGGCTTCCTTTATTTATACAAACTGGCAGGTGCTGAAAAGGTGTCTCTTCGTTGGGCAGGGCCAACTTGTCTTCTTAGTGGTTAAAACCACTTTAATTAGCCCAGGGGCCGACTTCTCAATTTGTATAATACAATTAGGGTTTGACCAATCCGCAAAAGGGGATTTGGTCAATTACAATGCTCGACATGATCAATCCGCAAAAGGGGATTGATCTAATGAATAATAAATGAATAATAAATAGAATACTCTTTGCAGTTACAATATTTCAACACTCCCCCTTAAAAAAAGGGTATTCTACAACATCATTAGGAGAGAGAGAGAGGGCAACAACATTGACAATATCTGGAACACTGACTGACATATCTATAAATCATCGAAAGTTTTTCTCATCATCAATATCATCATTCATAGCAGGGAGATGGAATGGCACCATCATCTGCATCAACATGGATTAGTATAACACTAATACATCATCATCAATAACAACACAAGGCTGATACAACATCAACAACAACAATATCACAACACAAAGGCTGGAGCATCATCATCAACAACAACATCACAACACGAAGGCTGGAGTAGCATCAACATCAACACTAGGCTGAAAATCTTCAACACGAAGCTAGCATCTCAACAACATCAACACAAGGCTAGAAATCTTCAGCACGAGGCTGGCATCTCAACAACATCAACACAAAGCTGGAAATCTTCAGCACTAGGCTGGCATCACAACAACTTCAACACGAAGCTGGAAATCTTCAGCACTAGGCTGGCATCACAACACGAGGCTGGCATCACAACAACATCAACATGAAGCTGGAAATATTTAGCACTAGGCTGGCATCACAACAAATTCAACACGAAGTTGGAAATCTTCAGCACTAGGATGACATCACAACACAAGGCTGGCATCACAACAACATCAGCACGAAGCTGGAAATATTCAGCACTAGGTTGGCATCACAACACGAGGCTGACATCAAAAACATTTTGTGGTACTCTGATAGATCCAAAGGATCTGCCCAGGAATCAAAAAGATTCCCTAGGATATGAAATCCTAACAGAGCTACCACGTGGTACTCTGACAGACCCAAAGGATCTGCCCAGGAATCATAAGATTCCCTAGGATATAAAATCCTAACGAAGCTACCACTACTAATCAGGATACCATAGTATCATCCGCACCACTCCCCCTTTCGAGGGAGGTCCTTTCGGACTATACCAAGCTTATCTCGAAAGTCCTCAAACTTTACACGACACAGGGGCTTGGTCAACACATCTGCAACCTGTTCATATGTGCGAACACATTGGAGTTTTATAGCTCCTCTTTGCATCATATCACGAGTGAAGTGATACTGGATCTCTATGTGCTTTGACTCATCATGGAACACATGGTTCTCCATCATCTTTTTACAACTTGGTTATCACATAGAATCACGGTGGCTTCCATCTCTAGATCAAATAGATCTGTCAACAACATCAAAAGCCATATGGCTTCACAACTGGCGGAACATGCAACAATGTATTCCGCTTCTGCCGTGCGGAGAGAAATACTTGATTGCTTCATACTCTTCCATGAAGTCATGGTTGACCTCAGCCTGAAACAACAACCTGAAGTGCTCTTTCCATCAGAAACACTTCCAACTCAATCTGGCCAGGTGTTCGTCAGATCCAATGATTTCTCTGTACAACGTAGCATCAACCAATTCTGACGAAGTGTCAACCAGGAGCTTCAACTTTGTTTCCATGGGTGTATTTATGGATTTTCACTCCAACATATCAAATCTCTTCAATATTTCAACTTCTTACTTCCCTTGGTTAAGGAAGATCTTCTCTAGGCTCTGCCAAACTTCAAGACCTAAGAGATAAAGCATTAGGTCTTTCATCAAACTCTGTAGCGAGCTTCTTCTGCAATCTGTGATGTGTTCTCCTTCATCTTGTCAAGAATACATCATCTACATATAGTAGTAACATCACTGGTTCATCATTCATAACCTTGAGATAAAGGTTAGAATCAAATTTACTCTTGGTAAAGCCCAAGCTCATCAGGAAACTGTCAATTTTTCCATACCAAGCTCTAGGAGCTTGCTTCAACACGTACAAAGCTTCCTTCACCCGACAGACATGAGTCTTTCTATATTCAATCTTCAAATCAATTTTTCTCATTACATTGTACCAATCTGGTACACTTGCTCAGCTGCAACTCAATCTACACAATCATGTGCTAGCTCTATGTGCTCTCTGCAAAGAACTATTTGTCTCACTTCCTGAGAGTATGTCCTCTCCTCTTTCTGCAACTATTCCTTCTGGAACTGGGACTCTGCACCTGTAGCTTCTTTGAGGATGAGAATGATTGCTTCATCCTCACCGTGGCTACTAAAATCTGTGAGTAACTCCTCTTATTCTATCACGACAACAACTTCATCTGAAACCGAGAGTGGCTCGATACTTGATACTGAAGGTGGCTCTTCTTATTTCATGGAGGTAACTCTATCTTTCATTGTAGTCATGTCTCCATGACCCAACTAATGTAATGCACCAACTGCCACTCAATTTTAAATATGGGGATTTCTCCCCCTGCATCTCATACTATATATGAATCATGGTTGTTCTGGTTGTCTACATAAATATTGGAACTATTTCTTCAATTACTGGAGTAAGTGTCTCGTCATAGTCTTCTCCCTCTTGCTGGGAGAATCCTCTAGACACACATCAGGCTTTGTACATCTGCAACTTGCTTGATCTGTATAGATCAATCTTTGAAGTCAATACTGACTTCTCTTCTAGTCTCATGGAAGAATCCATATCCTAGTCTTTCTGACTGGCTTCCTTCTCTGTTACTGAAATAAGGGAATCTTCCCAGAGATTTCATATCTCCTAGAAGTTTCTGAAGCTACGATCTAGTCTTCTCACGACATTTGTCTCCCAATCCTGGAAGTTGTCTCTTCATCTGATCCTTTATGAGATCAGGCTTACTCTCGATTTCTTTTGAGTCTACAAGGACTTCATCGTCTCTTATGGGGTATACTTGGTGTTGAATACCAAGTTTAAATATGAAAAACTGAGTCATACTTCAAGTGAATTTTGTTTCCTGTCAAGGTGGCTTCATTATCCTTTGAACAAGTCTACTGTGAGTTCTTGTTCTAATGTTCGGTCATCTTTGGAGCCTTCTGCTCCTTACAATCAATCTCCGTATGAGATACTCTGGATCTCAACATTTAGCTTTTTCTTCATCTTCTTTGGTACATGAATGTATATGGTTATGTACATAGTCTGCTTCATGTCTCATCTAATATGTTTCCTTCTGCAACCTTCACTATAGCTTCCTCAGGGTTATCACCTGTGACCTAAAACAAGGTCAACAAAACAACAAGAAAGAATAATACTCTTTTGATAATATTAAATAAAACAATAGCACGAATAATTGTCATAGTAGCTCCTTTAGAGCTTTCATTTGTGACCTGTCTGAAACAAGGATCAAAAGTAAGAAATACAATACGAAATGAGATCAACACTCTTCTAGTGTTGTGATCAAACATTCATCCAAGGTAACATGGAATCAACACAAGAAGTTTCTCCTAAAGGAGATGTTAGTTGTATCTGGTAAATGATTACATTAAGCATTTATCTCAATATGCTCACATGCTACCAAGCATAATTCTTTTCGAAGACTGCTACCTCAACTATAGTGTTTACTTGTAATGGGGTAGTTATCAATTTGTCATGTGCAACTTTGAATCTTATCAACTTAATTAATCAAACCTGGAACCTGGAGTCTTGTTCTCAAGAATGAGTGTGTGTTGCTTTTCTTCCAAGTGTCCTTCACTCAAGATAACAAGTGCTTTCTTCAACCTATCCTCTGTACCAAGACAATATGCTATCTTGATAGAAAGTTGGGTTAGAGAATAAATTCTATGATCTCAACTTTAATTCATCTAATACCTTGACTTTAATTTTTGACCAAAGGTTAGTATGATGGTCATAGCTTCAACATGCAACCTAGATCAAAATAATKTCATAACAAATAGATGGATATCAGAATAATMAAACTTGGGTTGCATTATTCCTCTGAATATGTTGGATCTTGAGATCCTTCTGGATCTATGGCAAGAGATCCCTTCTCCTACAAATACCCTTTAAAGMTTAACAATTTAAACATATGTGAGTACATACCTTTGATAGTATTTGCAGGTAGTGGMACCATTTGGTAGMAACGATAATAATTAMCAACCCTTTTTAAAACTTCAAGGGTGACTACAACTGGTACTGCAGCTRATACCTCAACTGACACTGCAACTGCAATTGATACTGCAACTGATTCTAAAACTGGAACTGCAACTGCAACTTAAGGTTTTATGAGGAAACCCTAATTTTTCAAACTTCAAATTTTGAAATTCTGATTCAGGGGCTAGATGCGCTGAGCTGAGGCGAGTAAGCCGGTGCAGTTAGATTTTTGAAAATCCAATTTTTACCCCTTGAAACYGAGCTTGTGAAAATCTGGACTGGTACTTYTGGTACTGGTTCTRGTTTCCTAGTTTTCTGGTACTTCTGGTTTTCTGGTACCAATGAAAACTAGGGTTTCACTTTCCGRGAGTTCTATCCATTGAAAAGGTGCGCTCAAGATGCCAAAAGATTCACTAGGGTAGGACACACTTTTCTARATGGGTTTTAGGCAAAAWTTCCTCTCCAACAAAAAGCCATAATTTTCTTGTATGGCAACAATGACATTTTTCTTTATCCARTGAAAGATGCTCTCTTCAGCTTAGCTCTGATACCATGTTAAGTTTTAAGCTATTATTAGGTTTCTTTCCAATTTACTAGATAACCATATCATAGATAGGATCATTGAGAGAAACACAATCACAAGATAYACATCATTTATCCTGGGAAACCCTCATGGGGAAGAAAACCCAACAAAAACTTCCTTAATATAKATAGCCAATACAATGCCAAGACAATAAACCAAACACTAGAGAATATCCTCCACTGAGCAATGCACCTCTCTCTTCCTTCTTCTCCCAACTGCAACTACCAAACTTGTGCATTGAGTGAGCAAATGAGTGAGTGTACAAATGAGGCGCTGACTTCGTTTATTTATACAAACTGGCAGGTGCTGAAAAGGCGTCTCTTCGCTGGGTAGGGCCGACTTGTCTTCTTCGTGGTTAAAACCACTTTAATTAGCCTGGGGGCCGACTTCTCAATTTTCATAATACAATTAGGGTTTGAACAATCTGCAAAAGAGGATTTGGTCAATTACAATGCCCAACATGATCAATCCACAAAAGGGGCTTGATCTAATGAATAATAAATGAATAATAAATAGAATACTCTTTGCAGTTACAATATTTCAATAGATCTCTACAAAGTATTCTGAGATCCTGAAGCACGTGCACCTTCTGTTTGTATACAAGGCATCTGTGAACCTGTAGCTGTACTGGGTGAAACAATCACCCTTGAACTCAGTGTACTTGACACCTGCGGCTGTGTCCCCTGTGATGCATCACTCTGTATTTGTGGGACCTCCTCAACTCTGTCTCTCAACTCAAGAGATCTCTTGAATGCTCTATCCTCCTCGAATCTGACATCTCTCCTCACAACCACTCTCCTCAATGCTAGAATGTAGATCCGGTAGGTCTTAGAGACCTATGAATATCCAAATAGGATCCCCTTCTCTGCAGTGTGATCCAACTTTGTCCTCTTCTCAGAAGGGACATGAGAGTACGTCAAACACCCAAATATGCGAAGGTGCTCAGCATCGGGCCTACTCCCAGTGAAGGTCTCCTTAGGAGTCTTCCTCCCCAAAGCTCTATGGGGACTCCTATTTTGCAGATACACTGCAGTACTACAAGCCTCTACCCATAAGCAGAATGGCAATGTTTGATCATGCAAATCGATCTTGCTGCACCAACAATGGCCATGTTCTTCCTCTCTTCAACCCTATTCTGCTGCGGGTTGTAAGGAATGGTCAACTGCCTCCTGATACCTTTCTGGGTACATAAGTCTGCAAACTCTATGGAGGTATACTCACCTCCATTGTTCGAATGCAAGACCTTGGTCTTTCTTCATGTCTAGTTCTCCACAAGATCTTTGAACTCTTGGAACCTCTTGAAGACCTCACTCTTGTTCTTCAGGAAATAGATCTAGGTCTTCCTGGAGTGGTCATCAATGAAAGTCACATAGTCCTCACAACTACCCAAGAAAACTCGTGACATGGGCCCACACACATCAGTGTGTATCAAATCAAGTACCCTAGATGATCTATTGTCACTACTGGGAAAGACAGTCTTGGTGTACTTCCCGAGAGTACACCCTTTGCACACCTCCTGATGCTTAATGTTGAACTATGGAAAACCTATCACAATCTCTCTCAACGACATTAGAGCTCCATGATGCAAACAAACCATCCTATGATGCCATAGCTCACACAATTGGCTGTTGTTGCTGCTACTAGCCAAAGCATGCAATGGCTAAAAAAGTAATATGTATAGATTCCCCTCACTTGTCCCAATCACTCTACCAGAAGTGATACTAGACCCCTTAGGGTGAATGAGGACCTTTGTGCCTCTAAAGGACACCTCAAAACCCCTATCCTGAATGGAGGAAACTGAAATTAGATTCTTCTTTAGCCTATGGACAAACAAAACATCCCTGAACACCAAGGGTGGCCTCAACTCTCTCTGAAAGGAAATTGTGCCACACCCAACAACTTTGACTATGGTGTCGTCTCCAAGCACTATCTAGTATCTCCAACTTGATCTCTGGATATTTGAGATTAGTGAAGTGCTCTTTGACACCTGACATGTGACTGGATGCTCCACTATCTATGTACCAAATGCAGGATAGTGTCTCAACTATTGAGCAACAAACTATCAAGGAACACTTCCTCTCAAACTGAGTGGAAAACTCATCCTCCTTTGTTGTCACTGTTGTACCACCCTACTTCTTCTTCCTATTGGGACACTGTCCAACATAGTGCCCCATCTTGTTATAAGAAAATCATTTAACTTTTCTCATATCCCTCCATTTCTCACCTCCTCTCTGTTGTTGCTTGGCCCTGTCATCCCCGATTTCTAGGGATAACTAGGAGATCATGTCTTGAGGCCCATAGGTCCTAGACATGGAGTACCAAGAGAAGAATTGACCTGAGCATGGCCCTGGATGACCCATCCTTCTTCTTCTCCATCAGACCTGTCCTGTCAGCAACAACAACATCCATCACCTTCGGCTTGGACTTGCATCAGAGAAGACTCTTTCTCCATGAGGTAATTGCTCCAGGTATCATGGTATGTGTCATGTTTGATCATTATAACTTTCAGATATATGCATCAGGTTCCTTACATTTTTGACAACTGCTTGGATCTTACACTAACCCAGTTGATCATGGTTGGTGGGATCAATGGGATGCCCTAGCAAGCTTGTATCCATAGGTTTTGGTTAGCCACCAGGGGGATTTTGAAGAGCCATCATCCGCTCCCACCATATTATCATTTTACATCTTAACTCCCATTCATCTATCCCATTCCCCTAGTCCGGGCATTAGGATGACCTATTTGAGGGGTTACACTTTATCCCGTGGGAAGAAGGGGCTAAAGGCCCAGGAGGTAAAAGAAGTTGGTAAAAGATAAAATCCATAGGAAATAAAACCTAGAGATGCCTCGCCTAGGAATCCCCGAGAAGGCAATAAAAAGCCTCTCGATAAGAAACAAGAGGGACCCGAAGAAAAATAATAAAACAAGACCTAGCCAAGAGGATGGGGGGTCTCATCATGAGCCGGACCATTATGTTCATAGGTATCTAGCAGTATGACATTTCCATTATCTGGTCACCACACCAGGGCAGTGACCCTTGGTTGCATGGCCAAGGGAAAGGGGGTCTCATCACGAGCTAGAGTTATCATTTCTACAAAAATACTCGTGGGTAACACTGTCAGCTCTGGTCACCACGCCAAGGCAGTGCCCTCTGGTTAGACCTTGAAGCAAAAAGAAAGAAAAAGCAATAAATAAAAGAAAGAATAAGGAAATAAAGGGCTTGGAAAGAACTGCATCCATGACAAGTACAACTCGCCTCCTACAAAGGCACCCACGGATAATGCCCACCCCTGGTTTTCACTATGTCTGGACATCCTTAGACCATACCACCTCCTATTACATGGCTTGAATGATATCCTTTGGGAACTTTCCTCTTCTTGTGGATGCTATCCCAATAGGTTACCTTGTCTTTTTCTTCATCTTTGTATAGTAGGTCATTGTAATGTCTTTGAGCTATTAGATGATATGCTAGGGGTCTTATGCATGCATTTGATAAAATTAATGATGAAATATGATTGACATTGCTATGATCCCGAGGACTAATGAGCCCATGGAGGGCGAAGTTTTTGATGTGCAGAACCATACCCGACGGACAGGTACCAGGTGGACCGGTACACATGGGGAGATGATTAGTTCGGACCTCCATGGGGCTGAAGAGCCCATCTGATGGTTTCTGGGATCTCATTAGGGGTAGAGATAGGACAATGATTTATCGAGCCTTTGCACGAGAGAAGAAGGAGGACATTTTCATCTAGGATGCCTTGACTAAGCCCATCCTAGGGCGATTGACCTACTGCAGGTGGAATGTGTGCTTTCTGATGCCCCAGGACGTCATCTAGGCGCCATGATGTCACCTCTAGTGAGTGGTGCCTTGACATAGCAGTTTGGCACGTGTGGCAGAGTTTGGAGGCCCAGAAAGGGCCAACGTTTGCCTTCTAGTGCTGAGTTTTGCCCTAAAAAGGGCCAACGTCTCCCTCAGAGGGGCTAGACGTCCTGTTTACTGCTCATTTAGGCTTTTATTTAGCAGTTAAATGTAAAATCAATATGATTTTAGTAGTTAGCCTTGTCGGTTGTTTTAATGACCTAATTTTTAAATTAAAGGTCATCAGATGATATAAATTGAGGATGTTTTTTCTCATTTTGAGATAACACAACTCACTCTCTTGTGAGATCTGATTTTTAGCGCCCCATTGGGGTTTTTGGCTGAAATAGTGAGGCACAACTTTTGAAGGAGGAGTTTTCTTGGCATTTATGGTGTTTCTTTGAAAGGAAGGTGTTACAACTAGGGTTTGCTTGGATATTTCTTCATGAATTGTAAGTGTTTTTCCTGCA
>ML783328.1:1134387-1156300 GCA_009831015.1 Picea engelmannii | reverse complement strand
TTTCACTTTCTAATGTCAATTGCAAAGTTAAACAATAAATATTTGCAAAGTTAAACAATAAATATCTCAATATGAAAAGGTTATATTGAAAATTTCGCTGTCTAACCAACAATGCCATATTATATTTAAAATTTCACTTTCTACATGTTAAATAATTCCACTCTTTGACCAACAAACAATTAATAATTTCACTGTCTAACCAACAATGGCATATTATATTTAAAATTTCACTTTCTACGTATTAAATAATTCCACTCTCTAACCAACAAACAATTGCATATTATATTTACAATTTCACCTTTTTAAACAACAATAATATATTATATTTAAAATTTCACTTTCTACTTATTAAATAATTCTACTCTCTAACCAACAAACAATTGCATCTCTAACCAACAAACAATTGCATATTGTATTAAAAATTAAAATTTCACTTTCTAATCAACAATTTTATATTATATTTAAAATTTCACTATATTTAAAATTTCACTTTCTAAGCAATAATTGCATAAGAAACTTAGAGTAATTTTGACCAAGTTTTATAACAATAACGACATACTATAAATCTAAGAGTAATTTTGAACCAGTTTCATAACGGTTATGACATACTATAAATCTAAGAGTAATATTGAACCAGTTTTATAACAGTGATGGCATAGTATATATTTGCATATTATAACGACATACTATAAATCTAAGAGTAATTTTGAACCAGTTTCATAACGGTTATGACATACTATAAATCTAAGAGTAATATTGAACCAGTTTTATAACAGTGATGGCATAGTATATATTTGCATATTATAGCTTTGAGAGTAATTTTGAACCAGTTTTATAACTTTGATTACATATTATATATCTAAGCGTAATTTTAAACCAGTTTTATAACAGCTCTGTCATATTATAAATTTACATATTATAAATTTTGAGAATAATTTTGATTAAGTTTTATAAAAGTAATTACATACTACAAATAGTGATGGAATATTATAGATTTGTATATTATAGCTTTGAGTAATTTTGACTAAGTTTTATAAAAGTAATTACATACTATAAATCTAAGAGTAATTTTGATTCAGTTTTATAACAGTGATGGCATATTATAGCTTGACATATTATGGATTTGCATATTATAGCTTTGAGAGTAATTTTGATCAAGTTTTTTATATCAACAATTGCATATTATAACTTTGAGAGTAATTTTGACCAAGTTTTATAATAGTAATGACATACTATAAATTTAAAAGTAATTTTGACCTAGTTTTATAACAGTGATGACATATTATAGATTTGAGAGTAAGTTTGACCAAGTTTATAACAGTGATGGCATATTATCCATTTGATAATAGCATATTATAGATTTGAGAGTAATTTTGCCTTAGCTTTATATTAATCAATTGCATATTTCAGATTATTTAGTAATTTTGATAAATTTTGTTGTAACACTTTTTATAAAAATGTATTGTTTTATTATAAAGATATTTTTGTTTATGCATTTCTTAATTATTAACTTGTGACAATTTTTTGTAAAATACATTATTTTATTATAAAGATATCTTATGTATAGATGTATTGTTTTATTATAAGGATATCTTTGTTTATGTATTACTTAATTATTGATTTGTGATATTCTTTATAAACTGTATTCATTTTGTTATAAGGATATCTTAGTTTAAGTATTGCTTATTTAATTATTAACAATAGATTGGATCAAATTTCCATCCATAAATTGGATCAAATTTTGGAAAATTTTCAACTATAGGTGGTCTTATACATCAATTTGGTGTCTGGCTTGGCCTTGACCTTAAAAATAAATTATTATTATTACAATAACTACTTTCATCCCATCTTATTAAGATGTTATAAATTCACTCCTATGGATAAGATATAAGAAGGTATGTCAGGTGATATACTACTCAATTTAAATAGTTTTTATAATCTATTTAAATATATTTAATGCAATTATTTTAAAATAATATTTAATAGATTATATATATAAATTTTGTTAAATCATAAGCATAATAAAAATGTCTTGAACTTCATAATTTTTGGTATAAAGGAATAGAAATATGAGGGAAAACTAGCAATATTCAAAGAGGAATTAAAAAATAAATTGCAAATTGAAACAAGTGGCCTCATAGAATAAAAAATGTTGGGGAAAATAATTGAACATAAAGATAGGTTGATTAAAGTTATGGTAAGCTCTAATATCCATAAATGTGGAAAAATTAGTAAAACTTTGAGCTTAAAAGGGTCAAGAATATTTATAAATAAAGACCTCATTCTGGAAGATCAAGCTAAATTAAGGAAGCAGATTCAAAAGGTAAATGATGCTAGGAAAGAAGGAATGTAGACAATAATTGGGAACCAAAAAGCTATTATTAAGGATAAAGATCAACAAGATAACAATAAATAGCAATTTCCGACTCTTCGGATCCTCTCTTGGAAGTGTCAGGGCTTTCCCTGGAAAAAAAGAGCCTATATTAAGTTGTATCCCAAGTGAAATTGAAATTATATTTATGTTTCTCTCTTGAGAGAATGAGGAATCTCACATCCCTAACATAGAAGGATTTATATTATGGTCAATGTGGAACAATAAATCCTTCCATAGAGGGATCAGAGGCATAACTTGTTACATAAGAGAACATTTCTCCTCATATTTGAATTCAGAAGAAAGACCCTCTCGATTAGTTTATTTGAATGGAGATTTTAGATATTAATGCTAAGAAGATGCATATAGCAGTTTGCTATTTTGTAATATTCCAGATATAAAAAGTATGCAAAGAAGAAATAAAATGATAGAAATGGCAGAAGAACAACAATATAACCAGAATAACACAACAATAATACTGAAAAGATAACAAAATAATACCAGAAAGAGCACTTCGATTACTGAGAGCAATTTTCATGGGCCTCTTCGAGGGGGAAACCTCAAGTCGAGCAGAGCTCTATTACAATAATATCCAAGCTAGGGTTCACATACCCTCGACTCCTATTTATACTAAATATGTCTATCAAGAGAACCATCTAGAGGAAGACCCTTCTAGAAGCAGAAACTTCTATTAGGTATTCTTACATTCGATTTATTCTACCTTATTGCAAGGCCTTATTAATATTGACCTTTATTACATCGGAATACATTGTTCTACCTACGTAAGGGGTTAGGTCCCTAACATGTCTGCCCCCTTAAAAACAACCTTGTCCTCAAGGCTTGAGATGTGGAAATTGCTGCAAACCGATAGTTTGTTCCCAAGTGGCATATGCTGGAGTTGTATCTTTCCACTAGACTAATGCTTCCTTGATGGTTCGCTGACGTAGGCGAAGCTCACGCTGGTCCAAAACTGCTTGTGGTTGTAGCCAAATGGAGCCTTCTTCTTCCAACTCGAGAAGGTTGGTTTGAGTTTGTCACTTAGTTCCAATCACCTTCTTCAAGCATGAAGCATGAAAAATGGGATGTAGCTTAGAGTGACTGGCCAAAGATAATTGATAGGCCACCTGTCCCACATGCTTGAGAACTGTATAAGGACCATAAAATTTGGGCACCAACTTCTCACAATGGTCGACCTTGAGGGAATTTTTCTTGTAAGGTTGCAGTCAAAGAAACACTTGATCCCCTTCTGAAAATTGACGTTCAAAGTGACCTTGATTTTCTTTTTTCTTCATGCGATTTTGAGCCATGACCAAATTCTCTTTGAGGGTACAGAGAATAGCTTCTCAAACTGTAAGCATTTGGTCAACTGCCTGGACCTTCGAGACACTTGGTAAGTATGAGAGGACTGCAGGTGGATTTTGTCCATAGATCACTTCAAAAGGACTCATGCTGGTAGTTGTATGGTATGAAGTGTTGTACCGCCATTCAACTAGGGGTAACCATTGACCCCACTGATTTTTCTTTTCCGATGCAAAACACCTCAGATATGTTTCCAAACACTTGTTGACAAATTCAGTTTGACCATCTGTCTAGGGATGATAAGCTGTGTTGAGATGAAATTGGGCGCCTTGTATCTTGAATAGTTCTTGCCAAAAATTGTTGGTGAAAGTTGGATCACGATCAGAAATAATAGAATGCAACATGCCATGAAGCTTGAAGACCTGATCCATGAAAAGTTGAGCCACTGTGGATGTTGTAAATGGGTGTTGAACAGAACAAAAATGAGCATACTTGGAAATGAGATCAACTACCACCATGATGATTGATTTATTACCCGATTTAGGTAAGCCTGTAATAAAATCCATAAAGATATCCCTCCAAATAGCAGGTGGAATCGAAAGCGGTTGCAGTGTGCTCAAAGATTTGATTGTTTCTCCCTTGTTGCATTGACACACATCACATTCGGCCACAAAATTACGAGCGTCTTGTTTCATACCATCCCATAAAAAAGAACGTTTGACCCTGTCATAGGTTTTGGTAAAACCAGAGTGTCCAGCTGTGGGTGTAGCATGAAGATCAGAAAGCACCATGGATTTAAGTTTTGATTGTTTACTTCAATAAAAACAACCTTTGTATCGAAGCTCATCATGGAGCCATGATTACCCTAGGGAAACTAGAGAATTGGACTGCAATTTTTGTATGAGATGCAAACTTTTGGGATCATGTAGTCATTCCTGGCGAACGACTTGTAGCCAACCTGGTACAATGAAGGAGAGAGAAAAAAGTGAGCCTTCATCTTCATATTTTCGGGAAAGTGCATCGGCCACCACATTATCTTTTCCTTTCTTGTAAATGATCTCATAATCATATCCAAATATCTTAGTCACCCATTTTTTTTGCTCTGGGGAGGAAATGCGTTGTTCCATAAAATACTTGAGGCTTTGATGGTATGTCTTAATTTGGAATTGTTTCCCCAATAGATAAGGGCGCCACAAATCAATGACATGCAGAATAACTAGCAGTTCCTTTTCATAGATTGATTTGCCCAAATTTCTTTCAGACAAATGTTTGTTGTTAAAGGCCAAAGGCCTACCCTCTTGCATAAGGACAATGCCAATACCTTTCCCTGAAGCATCACATTCCAGGACAAAGGTATTTATGAAATCAGGAAGGGCCAGGACTGGAGTGGTGCACATGGCCATCTTCAAGGCTTGAAAATTCTGAGCATTTGTTGGGGTCCAAGTGAAAGAATTATTTTTAAGTAGTTCCATGAGAGGTGCTACAATCTTTCCATAATTCTTAACAAAATTGCGATAATAACTTGTCACAATCTTTTGAGATTCTTTGGGTGAGACCAATCTTGAATAGCTTCAATATTTTTAGGATCCAACTTGACGTTGTTCTTGCCAACAAGATGGCCCAAGTACTCGACTTCTGAGGCACCAAAAGCACATTTAGATTGTTTCAGGAAAAGTTGGTGTTGAGAGAGTATATGGAGAACTTGGTCCACATGAGGAAGCTGGTTTGTCCAGGTTTTTTCTATAGATGAGGATATCATCAAAGAAAACTAAGACAAAATGACAGAGAAAGGTGTGGAAGACATGATTCATGAGGCTTTAGAAGGTGGAGGGGGCATTACACAAGCCAAAGGGCATGAACAAAAACTGGTAATGGCCCTCACGAGATCTAAAGGAAGTATTAGGAATGTATGCCTCTTTCATATAGATCTGGTGGTATCCAGAATGAAGATCAAGTTTAGTAAAGAACTGGGCACCACTCAATTCATCCAAGAGGTCATCAATGGCAGGAATGAGAAATTTGTCTTTAATGGTGAGTTTGCTGAGGGTGCGAAAGTCACGACACATGCGCCAATAACCTTCTTTCTTCAGAACCATGACCAAAGGAGAAGAGTAGGGGATCGTACTAGGACAGATAATGCATGCATTGAGCAATTCTTGAACCATTTTCTCAATTTCATTTTTTTGGGAAAAGGGATGATGATAGGGACGGATATTGGGAGGGAGGCTTCCTGGTATAAGGGGAATGGAATGATCATGAAAACCATGGGAAGGCGGGAGTCATTGGGGACTGGAAAATACCACTTGATGTTTAGAGAGGATGGATTGGAGGTCTTGCGGCACAGAGGGTGTCTCTGTTGCTTGTATAGCATGGAGTTGGGCAATAATGTTAGAATGACCTTTTTTTAGCAGATTTTCCATGCGATGGGAACTAATGATCTCCGATGAACTAACGATGATGCCTTGGAACTTATATTTTTGGCCCTCCTAGTCAAATTGCATGGTTAATTCCTTGAAATCCATGAGAATGGGACCCAAAGTACTTATCCAGTCTACACCCAACACAATGTCACAACCACCCATGTTGATAGAAAACATATGAGATTTCAGGTGGTAGTCACCAATTTGGAGACACACATTTTCACAACACCCTCCGCATTTCATGGAGTCGCCATTGGCAATCATGATTAAGAAATTATTGACTACATGGATATAACAATGGGTTTCTTGGGGAATGTGTTGATGAATAAAATTATGGGTGTTGCCACTATCAACCAGAATGATGACCTTCCTATGCTTGATATAACCAATTATCTTGAGGGTTTGGGGAGCAGAGAAACCCATGAGAGAATTTAGGGAAATGATTGTTTCTACTTCAGGAGGGTCTAAGGGAGGGGTTATGTATGTGGTTTGAGGTGACATAGACATAAAGGAAGTTTCAACATCCTCTTCCGAAACATCCTCCGAGATGGCCATAAAAAGCTTTTGTTCCTTACACTTGTGGCCCGAAAAATATTTTTCATCACAATTATAACAAATTCCTTTGAGTTGGCGTTCAACCATTTCAACTCTGGCCAAATTTTGTATCTTTAGTGGAGCAGAGGGAGTAGTGGGGTTTACTGGTTTAGTGCAAGGAATAAAGGGGGGTTTCCAGTTTTGAGAAGATACAACCTGTTGTTCTTATTTATCTCTTTTAGTAGCCTCGACTACCCAACTCTGAGGCCGAGCCTTGAGGACATGGGCATGAATCTCATCCTTGAGGCCACTGATAAAAAATTCTCGGGAAAAGGCATCAGACATGCCCTCTATCCGAAAAGCCAGGCGCTCAAAAGTAGCTATAAAGTCTTCCACTGTTCCTAATTGTTTCAACTTTTTCAAATGTCCTAAATGGTTGGTGTCATTGTCAAAGCATTCATAAATCTTTACCACAAAGTGTGTCCAAGCAATATACCCTTGACAGGAAGTTTTTCTCCATTGCCACCATTGCCAATGTTCTTGATCTAGATGGAGAACACCATACTGGATTTTGGCTAAGTCATCTGTAATGTCATATAAAAATAAATAATGTTCCATTTGGGTTACCCAACTAGTGGGATCCTAGCCATCAAATTTGGTCACATCCACCCGCGAAAGGCGTAGGTCACGCTGAAAGTGATGGTGCTGAAAATTATGGGAATGAGAGGAAGTTTCATCTTCGGTATGTGGGAGTAGGTCAGCTAAAGGGTTATCTGCAGGGATATGCAACTTGGTGAAGATCATCGAAACGACAGATTCAAGCTGGGTAGTCATGTATTTTTTGAGTTCCTTGATTGAGGCAATGATGGAGGACTGCATGGTTGTATTGATGGCGACAACATTAGCACTGAGCTATTTCACTTCTTGTTGGGTCTCTGTGAAATTAGATTCCAAGGTATTGAAGCGAGCTTCCAAGTCTTGGCTACGGGTATGGGCCATGATGACGAGGGAACCGAAACGGGGTGGGTGGGGTCAAAAATTTTGCTGAAAATGATATGTATGAATGTGATAAGGGAGACAAGATAAATCCAATGGAATAGGTCTCAAATAATGGTGCAAAAATTTCCAAACTTTTTTTATTTTTATTTTTTACACCTGTAGAGTTATACTTCGGTTTGAAGAATACTGCAGTATTCAAGGGTTCTACAGAAAAGGGTTTTCCTATGCTATATCTCTCTGATATATGTGCGGGGTCCAACAATAGTACTCAAACCAATATCTCAGGGCACTAACTAAGGAGGCTAGACCATGCCCTTAGCCGTACTACCTGACTACCCAAGTACTAGAGAGTATCTTCCCGAGTGCTATTCTCAGTGGCACTATAACAGTCAAGCAGTTGATTAGTTTATCTACAGAGGGCTTCAGGAAATCTAGGTCGATCTGTACACAGGCGTTGTCTGATGCACTACCACTCGAAGGGGTACCAACATGGGTTACAAGGGTGGAAAAAATATGTGCGCTTAAGAACCACTTGTATTTCCTACGTGTATGAATCCATCAACCACAGGTTTATGCGCGTAATGACATATCTTTGTGGCTAATAGATGCCAGAATATGTCTCTACCCTGAAAAAATTAACCCACAATTTTTTGCCAAGGAAAGTTCTCTGATAGCACTTGTAATATTCCAGATATAAAAAGTATGCAGAACAAAAATAAAATGCTAGAAATGGTAGAGGAACAACAATATAACCATAATTACACCACAATAATACTGAAAAGATAACATAATAACACCAGAAAGAGCACTTCGATTACTGAGAGTAATGTTCATGGGCCTCTTCGAGGGGGAAACCTCCAGTCGAGCAGAGCTCTATTACAATAATATCCAAGCTAGGGTTCACATACCCTCGAATTCTATTTATACTAAATATGTCTATCAAGAGAACCATCTAGAGGAAGATCCTTCTAGAAGCGGAAGCTTCTATTAGGTCTTCTTACATTTGATTTATTCTACCTTATTGCAAGGCCTTATTAATATTGACATTTATTACATCGGAATACATTGTTCTACCTATGTAAGAGGTTAGGTCCCTAACATATTTCACACCTATTAATTCTACCTTTTATAAGAAAAACAATATAGATTAAATTGTCCTTATAAGAGCTTAGAAAAGTATATTTATAGTTTGAGAAATGAATGAAGTATCTTCCTACTAGGAGACTTTAATGCTAGAACTACAACTAATCAAGCTATTATATTAAGCAATAATTCCAACCACAATCCTCTATGGCTAGATGGGGACCTTGTTTTAGCTAATAGATACAAAAGAAATTCAAAAGGCCCAACCAAAAATTTGTATGGTACTGAGCTAGTCAAGCTTTATATGTCTCAAGATCTAATAATTTTCAATGGTATAATGAAGTGGCCAAATTCTAACCAGATGACTTGTATCCATGGGATAGGTAGCAGTGTTGTAGATTATGTGATATTATATATCCATGTATATAATCAAAAATTCATTTTTTACCTTTTAAATGACCATGGGTTTAGCTATGATCATAGACCTTTAACCCTAACTCTAAATTTTACCATGCACAAAAACCTCATTGAAGATAACTCTAATAACCAAAGGAAATTGTTTTTTTGGAAAAAATAAAGCCGATCTTTTCTTAAAGGAATTAAACACTAATAAAATATTCTATCATATAAGAAAAATATCAAATTTTCAATTGGGTTAAGCCCGAGTGGTTTGTGCTAAGGGGTATTCCCCCCCCACCCAGGTTCAATTCCCACAAGTGACATGTCTAACTCTTAAATGCACACACTATAAAAAAAGCCTCAAATTTCTACAAAATCTAGTTTACCCTGGGTACCATCCTCGAAATGAGGGGAAGTACCTGATGGGTTTCCCCAATAGTTGTTCCCTTGAAAAAAAAGAACAATATCAAATATATTTATCATAATTTTATGATAACCCTCTTTACTTCCATAATGTTATGGAACTTATTGGCAAATGCAGACATAAACATATCTCCCTAGATCCACCTAGACCTAGAAAAAAATAGAATAGAATAGACACTTTCCCTAAGCTCTAATCATTGAGTTTACTATCAAACAAGAGATGGGAAACATATCGTTTAAATATCTCTTCCTCTTGTCATTATTGTCTCAACTCCACTCCATTGCTCCTGTGATATTGGACCTGCAAGGGAACACAAGCCAACCAAAGTGAAAGAAATATATTACACTCAAAGAGAACATATGTATGTGATCAAGGACTCATACAATAAAACAAGATATGTTTTATGGGAAAGATATATATCACTGTATTATATTAAAGTGAAAGTGGAGATTACAACCAAAGCCTTGATGTTGCAAGGTCCCCTTCCGATGACCCTTTGCTCCAACAGACACACTTGCTCCAACCTTGAATGAAGAAGATCCACAATGACTTGATAAACTGAAATGAATTCCTCAAGTATGAACTGAAGTAGAACTCCTCATCCAATTCTTAGCCTATTCAATAATAATCTTTCTTGAATCGACCTTAGCCTTTTCCATGAGAAATCCCTCTATATACAGGGGAAAGAGAGATGGTTGAAGAGATTAGGATGATCCCACCAAATCAGAGAAGCAAATAAGATCCCAACCATACGGATGCCACCTCATCTTCTAGAAGATACCCTTCTAGAACTTTCGTGAAGTTCGACCTTTTCTTAGCCTTTTGAAATCGTCACACCCTAGATATAGAACATCCTGTGAAGACGTCACATGAAATATTTAGGGCAGAGGGCGACGACCGGGAATCATCCCACCTTGCTTATGGTGTAGCCTGTGACAACCCTCCTTAATAAGGTTTTTAAGAAGAGAAATACAATCACCTTTCTCATGAAGATAGGATCTTTTGGGAACATGAACACATATTTGTCAATGGCTCATTAAAATGACCAAAATAATGTGTAACAATAAAAAAATTCGTTATCAAAGAGTTGTGTAAAAGGAAAAACAAAATTTCCAACCCTTGGTATGATAATGAGTGTAAAATTTCTAGAAAAACCATTAGGGATGCCTCTAATGAGTCTTTGAAATATGATAAGATTAATAAATACAAATCTCTAATTAAAAAGAAGAAAAGGAAATACATAAATTTAAATCAAGAGAAGTTTTTTCACTTATCTAAGATAGTTCCAAAGAAATTTGGTGGTAAATTTTGACTCATAAAACTAAAGAAATGGGTATGATTCCTCCGACATATTGGAATTCTTACCTTAATTTTTTTTATGAACCCCTAATGTTCTGGACAACGTTCCAAATGTTTCTATAGAGAATGAAGTTTTTTTCTATAGAAACCATAAAGTTTGGGGTTAAATGATTAGAAAATGGGAAATCTAAGGACATCAAAGGCTACCGATATGAAATATTGCAAACTGAAGGGCCTATTTTCATCTCTCACATACACAAGCTCTTCAATTTAGCAGTCAAGCCAGGCTTCCCTAAACCCTATACTCAAAGCCAAAATGTAGCTATTTTTAAAAGTGGCGATAAAACCAATCCCTCCAATTATAGGACCATTATGATTAGCCCCATTTTAGCCAAATTATATGGAAGTATTTTGGAAAAGAAGATAAGCATATGGCTAGAAATGAAGGGAAAAAAAACTAAAGGAGAAGTAGGTTTTAGAGGCTATAATTCATATGTGGACCACCTTATCATGCTTATGATCATTGCAAAGGAGTGTCACAAAAATAAAACTAATCTCCTTTGTTATTTCTTCGACTTTAGGAAAGTTTTTGACACTATTCCTAGGAATAACCTTTGGAATATGATAGAAGAGATCAAAGTTCCCTTTGAGCTGAGAAATGATACAATACGGTTGTATGAGACCATTATTTCCAAGTTTAGGAGCACTGAGAGATGGTTGGAAGAAATTAATTGTAATATTGGAGTCAATCAAGGTTTTCCTCTATTCCCTACCCTTTTTGGCATGTAAATTGACAAGTTAGAACACTGTTTGGAAGATGTAGGTTGTGTTGGACAAACTCTTTCTACTATAGTTATCATCCTTCTCTTGTATGTTGATGATATTGTTCTTATGGAAAGGAATCCCTGTGACCTCATAAAGCACCTTATATTCCTCAAGGACTTCTTCTCTAGTACATGGATGATGGTGAACACTAACAAAACAAAGGTTTTGATAGTTAAATCCCAAAATATAACCTACGATAGTTTCATGTATGACAACAATATCTTGGAGGAAGTGCCTTCGTACAAGTATCTTGGAATTGATATTCATCACAAGCTCAATAATAACTATAGCATTGAGAAAAGGATAAATGGAGGGTGAAAATATTATTATGGGATTGAAAATAATTGTAAATTAATGGACCTTTGGCTATGGGATAAGAAAACTGTCCTCTTGGAGACTCTTGTCGCTCATGCTATCTTATGTAGATGTTAAGTTTGGGGATTAGTATCTCCCGAGAATACTGGAGAAACATAGAGCAGATATAAAAGAATTCTATCACTTCTAATCTCAAAATTAAAGGAAATACACTCTATCCTATCCTCCTTGTAGAAGAAAGTCTTACCCCCATTGAGAGCACAACTATGATTAGGAACTTTATGTACAAGAACAAAATAAACAACATGGATGATACGAGGACCCCAAATTGCTTCAGACTCTAGCCAAAATAATGAGCGGTGATGGGTGCCTAAATTGGCATACTTTTAGCACCCGTCTAATACCTTTTTTCTTATCATTTTCCATCGATCACTTTCTTTTTTATACTCTCCTTATCTATTTTTTCCACATTTATTGTCACAGGAAAAATATTTCCCATATTCCATTATTATGCTATTCTTCCATGATTATCGAAGGAACTTGCTACTTTCACATTCTAATATTGCTACACAAGAATAATATAGCATCTGCAATACCTCTCTACTGCAACTCCATGCACACTTTCTATTGTTGCAATTCCAGGCACAATCCAACTAATACAACTCCAAGTGTATTCTTTGTGATGCGACTCTAGCTAACAATTGTGATTCCAAACACGTTTTCAGTTGCTATGATTCCAAACACCTTTTTTGTTGTTGCAACTCTGAGTACACCATTGTTTCATTTCCAAATATAAATTTGCCACTCAATAATGCAACTAGTAGTTAGGAAATAGTCTTCATAGAGGAGAAAGACATGAGGAAAATAGATGACCAAAAGAAGAATAGTTTATACCCCCAAGTCAGCACATGTAGATATTTTAAAATTTAGCAAAATCATCGTAACTAGATTAGTAATCAGATTCTCATGACTGTTCATCCATTCCCTTGTATAATTTTAGACCTTAATCATATTGTATAATAATCTCAACTTCCCTAGAATTGGGGAGGAGAACTCTGGTGATAAGCATTCAATTGCTATTGTATTTTCATACTTCTAGAATAGAATTTGTGTTTCTGATTTCATTTATGTGTTGATGTGTTGGTGATTATGTGGTTCTAATCTAGTAGCTCAATGCCTTGTCTAAGGGGGAAAATCCCTCTACTTAGTCAGGTACTTCCTGTATATTAACGTAGAATTTAATATTTAAATTCTATTCATTTGTTTCAACAATAATTTCATTTCTTAGGCTTTTGCAATTCCAATTTTCATAGAAACAATGCTTGTAATTCATGCATGGTTGGTATTCAATTAGTGTTAAAAGAATTCATAACTGTAAAGGGCAATTCAAATTGTTTCGATTTGTATGAGTGCATTACCAAAGATGTTGTTACAACTCTAGATACTACAATTTTCCTTGCTTCAATTTCTATCAGGTTGGAATTTTCATTGTTGCAACTCACGTCATTGTGATCACAACTATCGTGTTGGAATTTTTCGTTGTTGCAACTCCGCTTGTAGTTGCACTTTATTCTATTTGATTTTTGATTCATGATAGATTTAGTTTTTTGGGATTGATATTACATAGGATTTTTATCAAATGTGCAAATGCATAATTGTTACAATAGATCATGACCTTCATTCTACTTGAGCAAGTCATCGATATAACATAATGTAGATTTAATTTATGAAAGTGTGATTTCAATTTCTACAAAGCGTGATTTCAATTTACACAATTGTGAATTCAATTTCTACAAGTGTGATTTCAATTTCTGCAAAGTGTGATTTCAAATTCCACAAGTGTGATTTCCATTTCTTCAAGTGTGATTTTATTTCTGCAAGTATGATATTTAATTTCCTGTACTAGTATAGCTTGGTGACTTAATTAAGTAACTTGAAGCCTTGATTCATGACATCAAAAGTAAAACAAATATTTAGCTAAAACAACATTAATATTTTCATATATGGTGCATGACAGTTCGTAAGTAAGATATGACCTCAGATTGATAATTAAATGCACAACTCTTCAGTTGCTCACTAAGTTAATTAGGAAGTAACTGAAAAGTTCGTCAATTTTGGTGTTGTTTCTACGAAACTGTCAAAAGCAAGTAATGTTCTTTAGTTATGTGGATTTTTCTTCATTCCATTAGATTAAATGTTATGATTTCATTTCATTAATTTGTAGGATGTTTTTCTAAATATTTTCTATGCCTGAATCTGTAATATTCCAGATATAAAAAGTATGCAGAACATAAATAAAATGCTAGAAATGGAAGATGAACAACAATATAACCAGAATAACACCACAATAATACTGAAATGATAACAGAATAACACCAGAAAGAGAACTTTGATTACTGAGAGCAATGTTCACGGGCCTCTTGGAGGGGGCAACCTCCAGTCGAGCAGAGATCTATTACAATAATATCCAAGCTAGGGTTCACATACCCTCGAATCCTATTTATACTAAATATGTCTATCAAGAGAACCATCTAGAGGAAGATCCTTCTAGAAGTTGAAGCTTCTATTAGGTATTATTACATTCTATTTATTATACCTTATTGCAAGGCCTTATTAATATTGACCTTTATTACATCAGAATACATTGTTCTACCTACGTAAGGGGTTAGGTCCCTAACATGTCCGCCCCCTTAAAAAAAACCTTGTCCTCAAGACTTGAGATGTAGAAATTGTTGCAGAATGGTAGCTAGTTCCCAAGTGGAATCTGCTAGAGTTGTATCTTTCCACTAGACTAACACTTCATGGTTCGTTGACATAGGCAATGCTCATACTGGTCCAAAACTGCTTGTGGATGTAGCCAAATGGAGCCTTCTTCATCCAACTCGAGAAGGTTGGTTTGAGTTTGGCACTTAGTTCCAATCACCTTCTTCAAACATGAAACATGAAAAATGGGATGTAGCTTAGAGTGACTAGGCAAAGCTAACTAATAGGCCACCTGTACCACACGCTTGAGAACTGTATAAGGACCATAAAATTTGGGTGCCAGCTTCTGACAATGGTTGGCCTTGAGGTAATTTTTCTTGTAAGGTTGCAGTCAAAGAAACACCCGATCCCCTTCTACAAATTGATGTTCAGAGAGACCTTGATCTTCTTGTTGCTTCATGCAATTCTGAGCCATGACCAAATTCTCTTTGAGGGTATGGACAATAGCCTCTCGAACTATAAGCATTTGGTCAACCTCCTGGACCTTTGAGACACCTGGTAAATATGAGAGGACTGAAGATGGATTTTGTCCATAGACCACTTTAGGAGGAGTCATTCATGTAGTTGTATGGTATGAAGTGTTGTACCACCATTCAACTAGGGGTAACCATTGCACCCACTGATTTTGATTTTCCGTTGCAAAACACCTTAGATATATTTTAAAACACTTGTTTACAACTTCAGTTTGACCATCTGTCTGGGGATGATAAGCTATGTTGAGATGCAATTGGGTGCCTTGTAGCTTGAATAGTTCTTGCCAAAAATTTCTTGTGAAAGTTGGGTTGCGATCAGAAAAAATAGAATGCGGCATGCCATGAAGCTTGAATACCTGATCCATGAAAAGTTGAGCCACTGTGGATGTTGTAAATGGGTGTTGAAGAGCACATAAATGAGCATACTTGGAAAGGCGATCAACTACCACCATGATGACTGATTTATTACCCGATTTAGGTAAGCCTGTAATAAAATCCATAGACGTATCCCTCCAAATAACAGGTGGAATCGAAAGCGATTGCAGTGTGCCTAGAGATTTGACTATTTCTCCCTTGTTGCATTGACACACATCACATTTGGCCAAAAAATTAAGAACGTCTTGTTTCATACCATCCCAGAACAAAGAACGTTTGACCCTATCATAGGTTTTGGTAAACCCGAAGTGACCAACTATGGATGTAGCATGAGGCTCAGAAAGCACCATGGATTTAAGTTTTAACTATTTACTTAAATAAAAATGGCCTTTGTATCGAAGCTCATCATGGAGCCATGAGTACCCTGGGGAAACTAGAGAATTGGATTGCAATCGTTGTATTAGATGCGAACTTTTGGGATCATGTAGTCATTCCTGGAAAATGGCTTGGAGCCAATCTGGTACAATGAAGGAGAGAGAAAAAGGGAGCCTTCATATTCATATTTTTGGGAAAGTGCATCATCCACCACGTTGTCTTTTCCTTTCTTGTAAATGATCTCATAATCATATCCAAATAGATTAGTCACCCATTTTTATTTCTCTAGGGAGGAAATGCGTTGTTCCAGAAAATACTTGAGGCTTTGATGATCTGTCTTAATTTGGAAGCGTTTCCCCAATAGATAAGGGCACCACAAATGAACGACAAGTAGAATAACCAGAATTTCCTTTTCATAGATTGGTTTTCCCAAATTTCTTTCAGACAATTGTTTGCTGGTAAAGGCCAAAGGCCTACCCTCTTGCATAAAGACAATGCCAATACCTTTCCCTAAAACATCACATTCAAGGACAAAGGTCTTTGTGAAATCAGGAAGGGATAAGAATGGAGTGGTGCACATGGCCATATTCAAGGTTTGAAAATCCTGAGCAACTGCTGGGGTCCAAGTGAAAGAATTCTTTTTAAGGAGTGTCGCGAGAGGTGCCGCAATCTTTCCATAATTGTTAACAAACTTGCGATAATAACCTGTTAGGCCCATAAATCCTTGCAATCTTTTGAGATTATTTGGGTGAGGAAAATCTTCCATAGATTCAATCTTTTTAGGATCCATCCTCACGCTGTTCCTACCAACAAGATGGCCCAAGTGCTCAACTTCTGAGGTGCCAAAAGCACATTTATATTGTTTCAGGAAACATTGGTGTTGAGAGAGTATATGGAGAACTATGTCCACATGAGCAAGGTGGTCTGTCCAGGTTTTGCTATAGATGAGGATATCATCAAAGAAAACTAAGACAAAATGACATAGAAAGGAGAGAAAGACATGATTCATGAGGCTTTGGAAGGTGGAGGAGGAATTACACAAGGCAAAGGGCATGACCAAAAACTCATAGTGGCCCTCATGAGTTCTAAAGGCAGTCTTAGAAATGTCGGCCTCTTAAATATGGATATAGTGGCAGCCAGAACGAAGATCAAGTTTAGTAAAGAACTGGGTGCTACTCAATTCATCCAAGAGGTCATCAATGATAGGAATGGGAAATTTGTCTTTAATGGTGAGTTTGTTGAGGGCACAGAAGTCAGGACACATGTGCCAAGAAACTTCTTTCTTTAGTACCATGACCATATGAGAAGAGTAGGGGATTGTAAGAGGGAGGATAACGCCTGTGTTGAGCAGTTCTTGAACCATTTTCTCAATTTCATTTTTTTGGGAAAAGGGGTGATGATAGGGATGGATATTGGGAGGGAGGCTTCCTCATATAAGGGGAATGGAATGATCATGAACACCATGGGAAGGCAGGAGTCTCTTGGGAGTGTAAAATACCACTTGATGTTTAGAGAGGATGGATTGGAGGTCTTGCGTCACAAAGGGTGTCTCAGTTGCCTGTATGGCATGCAGTTGGGAAATAATGCCAGAATGACCCTTTTTTAGTAGCTTTTCCATGCAATGGGAACTAATGATCTCTGGTGAACTGGTGGTGATGCCTTAGAACTTATATTTTTGGCCCTCTTGGTCGAATTGCATGGTTAATTCCTTGAAATCCATGAGAATGGGACCCAAAGTCCTTAGCCAGTCTGCACCCAACACAATGTCACAACCACCCATGTCGATAGCAAACATATGATATTTCAGGTGGTAGTCACCAATTTGGAGACACACATTTTCAAAACACCCTCCACATTTCATGGAGCCGCCATTGGGAATCACGATTTGGAAATTATTGACTACAGGGATATAAAAATGAGTTTCTTGGGCAATACGACGATAAATAAAATTATGGGTGTTGCAACTATCAACTAGAATGATGACCTTCCTATGCTTGATGTAACCAATTATCTTGAGGGTTTGGGGAGTAGAGAAACCAGTGAGAGAATTTAGGGAAATGATAGGTTTTACTTCGGGAGGGTCTGAGGGAGGGGTTATGTCTATGGTTTCAGGTGACTCGGACACAAGGGGAGTTTCTACATCCTCTTCTGAAACATCCTCTGAGATGACCATAAAAAGATTTTGTTTCTTACACTTGTGGCCCGAAAAATATTTTTCATCACAATTATAACAAAGGCCTTTGAGTTGGCATTTAGCCATTTTAGCTCTGGTCAATTTTTGGATCTTTAGTGGAGTAGAGGGAGTAGTGGGATTTACTAGTTTAGTGCAAGGAATAAAGGGGGGTTTACAATTTTGAGAAGATACAACCTGTTGTACTTATTTATCTCTTTTAGTATCCTCCACCCAACTCTGAGGCCGAGCCATGAGAACATGGGCACGAATCTCATCCTTGAGGCCACTGATAAAACATTCTCGGAAAAAGGCATCATACATGTCCTCTGTTCGAAAATCCAAGCGCTCAAAAGTAGCTATAAAGTCTTCCACTGTTCTTGATTGTTTCAACTTTGTCAAATGTCCTAAATGGTTGGTGTCAGTGTTAAAGTGTTCATAAAGCTCTGCCACAAAGTGTGTCCAAGCAATATACCCTTGATGGGAATTTTTTCTCCATTTCCACCATTGCCAAATTTCTTGATCTAGATGGAGAACACCATGCCGGAGTTTGGCCAAGTCATCTGTAATGTCGTATAAAGAAAAATAATATTCCATTTCAATTACCCAACCAGTGGGATACAAGCCATCGAATTTGGTCACATCCACCCATGGAAGGCATAGGTCACGCCGAAAGTGATAGTGATGAAAATTATGGGAATGAGAGGAAGTTTCATCTTCGGTATGTGGGGGTGGGTCAGATAAAGGGTTATCTGCAGGGATATGCAGCTTGGTGCAGATCATCGAAACGACAGATTCAAGCTGGGTAGTCATGTCTTGTTTGAGTTCCTCGATTGAGGTGACGATGGAGGACTACATGGTTGTATTGATGGTGACAAAATTGGCACTGAGTTGTTTCACTTCTTGTTGGGTCTTTTCGAAATTAGATTGCAAGGTATTGAAGCAAGCTTCCAAGTCTTGGCTACAGGAATGGGTCATGATGACGAGGGAATCGAAACGAGTAGGTGGGGTGAAAACATTTGCTGAAAAATGATATGTATGAATGTGATAAGGTATGAAGAATAATGCAGTGATAAAATTCCCAAATGATTAACCAAGAAAAAATGTGTAGTGATTTGGCAACCCGAACACAATTGTGCGGCAATAGATCTTGTCTTTTTTAGATTTTTTGTTTCCTTCCCCAGGGGTTAGGTATTCAAGGGTTCTACAGACAAGGGTTTTCCCTGTGCTATATCTCTTTGATATATGTGCGGGGTCCAACAATAGTACTTGGCCCAATATCTGAGGGAACTAACTAAGGAGGCTAGACTGTTCCCTTAGCTGTACTACCTGACTACCCATGTACTAGAGAGTATCTTCCCGAGTGATGTTCTTGGTGGTACTATAGTATTCAGGTGATCGATCGGTTTATCTACAGAGGGCTTCAGGAAATGTAGGACGATCTGTACACAGGTGTTATCTGATGCACTACCACTCGAAGGGGTACCAACAGGGGTTACAAGAGTGGCCAACAGATGTGCGCTTAAGAACCACTTGTATTTCTTGCATGTAACGACAGATCTCTGTGGCTTAGCGATGTTGGAATACGTCTCTACCCTCGAAAAAATTCAACCCACAGTTTTCTACCAAGGAAAGTGCTCTGATACCACTTGTAATATTTCATATATAAAAAGCATGAAGAACAAAAATAAAATGCTAGAAATGGAAAATGAACAACAATATAACTAGAATAACACAACAATAATACTGAAATGATAACATAATAACATGAGAAAGAGAAATTCGATTACTGAGAGCAATGTTCACGGGCCTCTTCGAGGGGGAAACCTCCAGTCGAGCAGAGCTCTATTACAATAATATCAAATCTAGGGTTCACATACCCTCGACTCCTATTTATACTAAATATGTCTATCAAGAGAACCCTCTAGAGGAAGATCCTTTTAGAAGTGAAAGCTTCTATTAGGTATTCTTACATTCGATTTATTCTACCTTATTGCAAGGCCTTATTAATATTTAACTTTATTACATCGGAATAGATTGTTCTACCTACGTAAGGGGTTAGGTCCCTAACAAAGTCTAGAGATCAACCAAGTAGATTTATTAGTTCTTCCAAAAAAACCCTGAAAAGAAAATAGTGCAGTTCAATCATAAGAGGGAAAGGATATCAATCAACCAAATTACTTATTCCCTACAACAAGTTCTTGTTGGTTGTGGAGCCTGATTATCTTCCTGATTCATAGGTCCTTGCTTTCAGCCGTGTTTATACCCCATGAAGTATTTACACCCCAGAAGTATATACACTCTTCCATGCGGGGGAGTGCAGAGGGGGGGTACCCCCTCTGCGGGGTCTGGGGGCAAGAGGGGGTTCGGGGGCGAAGCCCCCGAAGAAAAAATTGCCTTGTAAAAGTATATTGTAATTTCATTGAAAATCTGGACTGTTCATTATAAGGTCGCAGATCTAACGGTAGAGATTATGTTAGGTTTTTTTTCCCTAGAAGGCAACCCTCTTTTATGAGGGAAATGTATTGCGGCTATGGGTGATGGTGAATATTGTATTCTGAGAGAGAAGACTGTGAGAGAAAGAAGAGGAAGTTACAGTGGGTTTTGCTGTAGGTTGTATCCCTTCATTTGCTGGATAATAATAAGGGAAGGACCTGGCAATTTCTCTAGTGGACGTAGCCCACACTGGGTGAACCACGCAAATCTGTGTCTCTCTTGTATTGTGTGTCTTCTGTGTTTTGTTTCTGAATTTGTTTTATTTTATTGCTCAGCGGTCGTGCTTTTCTAACAACTGGTATCAGAGCGCAAGGGAACTCCCAGGAAAAGAGGGTTCCTGGTTCGAGTGGGAGCAATGTCGGAAGATGGAAAGTTTAGGGTCGAGAAATTTAACGGCCAAAACTACTAGTTATGGAAGATGCAGATGGAAGACTATTTATATCAGAAGGATCTATTCCTACCATTGCGTGGAGTAGCAAAGAAGACGACGGCCATGAAGAACGAAGAATGGGAGATTCTTGACAGAAAGGCTCTAGGAACAATATGGCTGAGCCTGGCAGCGTCGGTGGCTTTCAATATTTCGAAAGAAAAGACAACGAAGGGTTTGATGGATGCGTTGGCCAAATTGTATGAAAAACCCTCGACGTTGAATAAGGTATTTCTAATGAAGAGATTATTTAATATGGAGATGTCAGAAGGTGGGTCTGTTGCAGATCATTTAAATGAATTTAATACGGTTACTAATCAACTAAGTTCTGTAAAAGTGGATTTTGATGATGAGGCTAGGGCTCTTCTAATATTGTGCTCATTGCCAGAAAGCTGGAATGGCTTGGTCATGGATGTAAGTAACTCTGTCTCTGGTTCAAATAATTTTAAAATTTGATGATGTTGTTGGTGTTATCCTTAGTGAGGAAATGCGAAGGAAAAGCACAGGTGAGACATTAGGGAATGCGTTGAACATGGAGAACATGGGAAGACAAAAGGATAGAGGAAAGGGCTCAGGAAACCGCAGAAATTCTAGGAAGGGAAGATTCAAATCCAGACTTGGAAAGATAGAGTGCTGGAATTGTGAGAAGAAAGGACATCTGAAGAAAGACTGCAGATCTCCAAAGAAACAAAGAGATGGACAGCAGGAGAGAAATCAAGAAGAAAATGTAACAGGTGATGTGTTACAAGATGCTTTGATTCTTTCTGTACATAATATTTCTGAGTCTTGGGTAGTAGATTCAGGAGCTTCATTTCATGCCACACCCCATAGGAAACATTTTCTAGATTATGTTCAAGGTGATTTTG
>ML783328.1:1097862-1131481 GCA_009831015.1 Picea engelmannii | reverse complement strand
CTTCAAGAATGAAGATGAAGATGAGAAATTTTCTAGGTCCAAGAAGGTTCAGAGTCCAACATATACAACAGCGGTGGAGTTGTTGAGATCAGTCTCCAAGTGGGAGATTGTTGGTTGTGGAGCCTGATTATCTTCTTGATTCAAAGGTCCTTGCTTTCAGCCGTGTTTATACCCCATGAAGTATTTACACCCCAGAAGTATATACACTCTTCCACGCGGGGGAGTGCAGAGGGGGGGTACCCCCTTTGTGGGGTGTGGGTGGGCTATCCCTCGGTTGGGGGGTCTGGGGGCAAGCGAGCCTCCAGCGGGGGTTCAGGGGCGAAGCCCCTGAAGCAAAAATTGCCTTGTAAAAGTATATTGTAATTTCATTGTAAATCTGGATCGTTCATTATAAGGTCGCAGATCTAACGGTAGAGATTATGTTAGGTTTTTTTTCCCTAAAAGGCAACCCTCTTTTATGAGGGAAATGTATTGCGACTATGGGTGATGGTGAATATTGTATTCTGAGAGAGGAGACTGTGAGAGAAAGAAGAGGAAGTTACAGTGGGTTTTGCTGTAGGTTGTATCCCTTCATTTGTTGGATAATAATAAAGGAAGGACCTGACAATTTCTCTGGTGGACGTAGCCCACACTGGGTGAACCACGTAAATCTGTGTCTCTCTTGTATTGTGTGTCTTCTATGTTTTGTTTTTGAATTTGTTTTATTTTATTGCTCCGCGGTCCTGTTTTTCTAACAGTTTTGTTGCCAAGAAGAATCTTGAAGCACCTCCTTAGGAATTAGAGACTATACAAGGATCTCTGAACACAGAGGTTCAATTTTCAGAAGAGAAAACCAATGAAAAATATCATTAAGAAGAGATCCTTTTTCCCGAGGATCCTTTGGAAGTAGAGGAAATCCCTTATAAATAAATGGCTCATGACATTTTCAAGGAGGAAATCATGAATTTCAGATTTTTAATTAAAGAAATGAATGAGGAGACCAAGATGAAGAAAATTTGTAACACCCATGTTTCCCCTAGCTTGTAATTAATCATTAATTATGATTACCATGCTATGACATGTGTACAATGTAAATGTATTATCGATTATATTTCCAACGACTGACTTTGGGAGTGAAGCCTTGAAGTACTGGCCATGATATCACTAGAGGAAAGAGTGAGGAAACTATAGAGAGGGTTCATTATTTCAAATGACCCATTTTGTCTTTGTTGAAATAATAAGCCTCATCTAGATTCCAAGGGAGAATCAGTTAATGAAATAAGGACTGATGGTTGAAAAATCAACTAGCCCCATGAATGAAATCATGGAGGGTCTGGCTGAGGAGACAAAAAAATGGTCAGCCTGAAGTACCACAGAGCACAGTTTTCTTGCAGGCCCAGAATGACCCGATTTTGTTCTGACAAAAGGAACATGACAGGTCTAGAACCTTCACATGGAGGAAAAATGTGTGCAATAATACACGTGAAGGAAGACAAGAAAGGAGAGCAAGTCCACAGGGGGCATGTGACCCGGATATTCTGAGAGAAAGGGGAGAATGTGAGAGAAGCTCCAGTTCAGAGAAGAATTGAGAGATTAAATTTTTCGGTTACATGAGAGAACAAGAAGAAGGAATCCTCAGAGATGAGGGTCATGATCTTGATACCGAGGAAGCATCTGATAAACCTTGTAGAGGATATGATAGAGGGAGAGATTCTCTGAGGAATTGTACAAGTTTTCCCTAGTAATATCATGGCTTGGCATGGGGGTGGTCAGAGTGCTAAGAGTGAATGCCTCTGAGCCTATGGTTGGGTGGAGAGGCAAACACCCACTGTCAGTTGGATGGTTTCCACTTGTAATAGATAAATATTCTCATACCTCGTGAAGTTGAATTGTAACTATAAAATAATGTTGAATATCTCGTGAACTTTTCAGGGATGTGCATGGTTGTTTGATGATTAGACTGTTTTTATTTATTTTTCGTGGTTGTGTATATAAGAAAATAAGTGACTATATGGTTGAACATGATTTGTACACATAAATACTTGAGCCCATGTAATTACTCAAATTAAAGGAAATGAACTGTGATTTTGTTGACCATGGGCACAGTTTCATGTATACATGCTTACACTTCTAGTTGTTTTGGGTCACCTGGAAAAAGGGTCTGTTGATCTCAGGAGAGGTAGTGTGAGGTTGCATAAAGCCTATGCAAGTTGTGTAAAGGTTAAGAATTCTCTAAGTTCAAAATTCCATGAGAAGCACAAGAAGTGTTCCCACACTTCATTCAAAGTATTTGCAAGATCATAATGTATAACACTTGTAGAGTGAAGACAAAGGGTGCATCCTTTAAACCACTCGTTTGTGTGACCGAGGACTCATGCCCATGGCCCTAACAAAATCATGATGAAGAGTTGGGTCTATAGTCCTGGAACTTTTTGGGAAACCTCATATGACCAGGACCATGGAACCAAGTGCTACATCCAACCGGAGCTAAGCCTTTTGGTTTCAGAACTCTGGGAGTTCGAAGCTCCAAGATGCTATGACTTTACAACCTACGAAACCAACCAAAGGTAACCTACTAGTTTGGTTACCTTTGAGTTTGAATGAAATATTGATGCAGGAGCATCTCTCCACGTCAGCCATCCAGCCAACCAACCACGCCAGCGAATTCAAATCGCGCACTGAAGAGAGGCGCAACCTCATTTAAAATCTGAATTCAATGTAATTAAATGTTGTAGGCTGGTGAGACATATAAGACGTGCCTTTGTGCAGGCATTAGGTAGATCAACTTTAATGCTAGATCGGCTGAGATCTAGATCCAGATGCTGGACTAGACAACCATTTATTGTAATTGAATAGAGTAGGTAGACTTGGAGGGAAGCACTCGATGAGCCCCTCAGGTAAGAGAGATTTTGAGATCTCATTCTGTAGGAGTGGTAAGAGTTGTGAGTGTAGAGGAGAGGTTGAGAAGAGCCAGAGAGAGCTCGAGAACACCCTTGTACAAAATTTACCATTGTTAATATAACAGAAGTAGTTTTTCCTACACATGTTCTGTGTTATATAGATGTCTGTGTGTGTTCTTTCATATGTTGTGAATGTATGTGTGTTAGATTTGAATTTACTAGGATTTCTTGATTTCCAGGGTTGAAGGTCTTTGAGGCTTCACACCAGGAGGGTGTGACAAAACACTGTAGGTTCTGATAGCCGTGCATAGAGGATGCACTTCTGAACACTGCGAGGTTCAGACAAAGGCATGCTGAGGCACAAGAGCTGGAGTCAACAAATCAGGAGGAAGACCTTTGAGGTTGTTGAACACCTCAGGAGGCAAGGCTGTGTGGGAGAAGACACAGTTGCAGACAGAACCTCTTAGGAGTTCTGTAAGGCTCTGCCAAGTGGGAATTGAGCACAGAAACAAGGTGCAGTTGGAGGAACTCTGCTGTGAGTTCAAAAGAAGCAGAATCACCAAGGATTCTAAGAGCTCTTCCAGGTGGGAATTGAGCGGGTGCATAAGTGCATAGGAGGACAGAACTGCTGTAAGTTCTGAGAAAAGAAGAAACTCTGCTAGGTGGGCATTGAGACTGTGTGCAAGCACAAAAAAAAGAGAAGAGAACTCTTTGAGTTCTGCTACTTGAAGGAAGAATCCACTGAAGGATCTTCATTGGGTTGCTGAACACCCAGAGAGACTCAGTAAGAGGTTGCTTGAGAAAATAGAGAGCCATGAAGGCATTTTATTCTCCATCTGTGGGAGAAGGAAGGAAAACAAAATCCCTTAGGGGTATGAGCGATTACAGAAGCTCAGAAGAGATAGCACCAGCGTGCGCACGAGAAGATTCTGCAGGAGTGCAGGAGTCAAAGAATCCCTTGAGGATTCAGAAGAATGAAAGCTCAGGAGGAGTTAGCATTTTATACACTCGACGAAGCTCAAGGTCGAAGAGTTCGCAGGGGAGAAGGAAGATAAAGGTTGAGGCCTTGGAGAAATCTAAATTTTTCCAAGTGCAGGAAGAAAGCGCGCAGGGAGACTGTCAGGAGGAAGCATAGCAGTCGTTAGATCGGCTGAAGAGATCTGGATCGTTGATTTTCACGTCCAGGAGAAAGCGCACAGGAGAATGTATCTGAACCGTCAGATCTTGGGCAGATACCCGACAACCGTCGGATCTGCAGAAGTTGCGAGGGAGTTAACCTCGTGAACATGAGGAAGAAATCCCGATAAGAGGAGGAGCCATCGGGATATCGACACTTAGTTAATCAGAGTTCTTGCGGTCATAAAAGTCGGGACATCAGAAATCCCGAATCAGTGAAAGAATCTGAGCCGTCCTTATGAGGAGAGGACACGTGTCGTGTGATCGTCCATCCTGGAGATCCAGACACTAGCCATCGGGATATTTGACATCAAGAAATTAGATTTCTTGAGGTCGAAGGAGTTGGGACATCGAAAGTCTCAAAATCCCAGAGGAATCAGGACCGTCCACCTAGAAGGACGCGTGGCAATGATCAGCGTCATCGGGAAAAATCTCGACAAGGAAGCTGTCCATCGGTGTTTAGTTTATCAGGATATCGGTGATCCCGATGACAAGTTTTTTGTGCACTTTGGAATCGAAAAATGCGATACCCCGATGAGTGGGAGCCAGCTTTCAGCACAACAGAGGGGGAGGACATTGCCATTGTGGGGGGCCAGCTGTCAGTAGATTAGAGAGTCAGGATTCGAAGAATCGGGGATCCTGTGAGCAAATGCTCTTTGACATTTGAAACCCCGTAGCCCCGACAGGAGACATGACTGCGGTCACGGGGACAAGGTCGTATAGGCCAGGAGTCTAGCCAGGAGGGCAAGTGCGTAACGAGCACGTCGGGAATCGGAGGATCGTGGATCCAAAGGGCAAGCACATTTTGGTATAGCAAAGCCTGAAACCCCGATAGGAACCTATGACTGTGGTCATATGAATGTAGGTCACGTGGACCAACAACACAGCTAGAAGGGGCTGAGGAAAAGGGGCGCGTCGAAAATTTGTCCCATTGGTGACCGGGGAATCGAGAGTGCTGAACTCTTAACAGCGGAAAGTATGAAACCCCAAACCCCAATATTGAGTCAGGGAAAAGTCACAGTAAAGTGCAGAAGGCCGTGAAGGGAGTTAAAGAACCTGTGGATCAGGTTTTAGCAGAGGATTCCAGCAAGAGATCTAAAGAGCTAATTCAACTCATGAATGTAGTTGATTAAGCGATCCTGTGAGCAGGAGAGCACGATGAGGTGGTGGTCGCGAGATTCTCACTGGGTTACATTTGGCGATATCTTAACCATGACTGTGGGATCTATCCCACCGATTAAAACCCTGACCGATAAATTTTGTTGTGACACTCTTTATAAAATGTATTATTTTTTATAAGGATATATTTGTTTATGTATTTCTTAATTATTAATTTGTGATAATTTTTTATAAAATGAATTATTTTATTATAAAGATATTTCTATTTATGTATGGATGTATTGTTTTATTATAAGGATATCTTTGTTTATGTATTACTTAATTATTAACTTGTGACAATTTTTTTATAAAATGCATTATTTTATTATAAAGATATTTCAGTTTATGTATTACTTAATTTTTCACTTGTGACATTCTTTATAAAATATATTCATTTTGTTATAAGGATATATTAGTTTAAGTATTATTTATTTAATTATTAACAATAGATTGGATCAAATTTTCATCCATAAATTAGATCAAATTTTGGAAACTTTTCAACCATAGGTGGTCTCATACATCAATTTGGTGTAGGCCTTGACCTTAAAAATAAATTATTATTGTTATTATTATAACTACTTTCATCACATATTATTACTATGTTATAAATTCACTCCTATGGATAAGGTATAAGATGGTATGTTAGGTTACATACTATTCAATTTAAATAGTTTTTATAATCTATTTAAATATATTTAATGAAAATTTTTAAAAATAATATTTAATAGATTATATATATATACATCTCTATAAATTTTGTTAAATCATAAGCATAATAAAAGGTCTTGAACTTCATAATTTTTGGTATAAAGGAATAGAAAGATGAGGGAAAAGTAGCAATATTCAAGGAGGAATTAAAAAATAAATTGCAAATTGAAACAAGTGGCCTCATAGAATAAAAAATGTTGGAAAAAATAATTGAACGTAAAGATAGGTTGATTAAGGTTATGGTAAGCTCTAATATCCATAAATGTGACAAACTCGGTAAAAATTCGAGCTTAAAAGGGTCAAGAATATTTATGAATAAAGACCTCATTCCATAAGATCAAGCTAATTTAAGGAAGGAGATTCAAAAGGTAAAGGATGCTAGGAAAGAAGGAAAGTAGAAAATAATTGGGAACCAAAAAGTTATTATTAAGGATAAAGACCAACAAGATAACAATAAATAGAAATTTCTGACTCTTCCGATCCTCTCTTGGAAGTGTTAGGGCTTTCCTTGGAAAAAAAGGGCCTATATTAAGTTGTATCCCAAGTGAAATTGACATTATATTTCTGGTTCTCTCTTGATAGCATGAGGAATCTCACATCCCTAACATAGAAGGATTTATATTATGGTCAGTATGGAACAAGAAATCCTTCCATAGAGGGATCATAGGCATAACTTGTTACATAAGAGAACATTTCTCTTTATATTCAAATTCAGAAGAAAGACCCTCTCGATTAGTTTATTTGCATGGAGATTTCAAATATTAATGCTAAGAAGATAAATATAGTAGTTTTTTGTTTCACGCCTATTAATTATACCTTTTATAAGAAAAAAAATATAGATAAAAGTTGTCCTTATAAGAGCTTAGAGAAATATATTTATAGACTGAGAAATGAAGGAAATATCTTCCTACTAGGAGACTTTAATGCTAGAACTACAACTAATCAAGCTATTTTCTTAAGAAATAATTCCAACCATAATCCTCTATGGTTAGATGAGGACCTTGTTTTAGCTAATAGATACAAAAGAAATTCAAAAGGCCTAACCAAAAATTTGTATGGTACCAAGCTAGTCAAGCTTTATATGTCTCAACATCTAATAATTTTTAATTGTATAATGAAGTGGCCAAAATCTAACCATATGACTTGTATCCATGCGCTAGGTAGAAATGTTGTAGATTATGTGATATCATATATCCATGTATATAATCAAAAAGTCAATTTTGACCTTTTAAATGACCATGGGCACAACTATGATCATAGACCTTTAACCCTAACTCTAAATTTTACCATGCACAAAAACCTCATTGAAGATAACTCTAATAACCAAAGGAAATTGTTTTTTTGGAAAAAATAAATCCGATCTCTTATTAAATGAATTAAACACTAATTAAATCTTCTATCATATAAGAAAAATATCAAATTTTCAATTGGGTTTAGCCCGAGTGGTTTGTGTTGGGGGGTATTTCCCCCCCACCCAGGTTCAATTCCCACAAGTGACATGTTTGGCTCTTAAATGCACACACTATCAAAAGAGTCTCAACTTTCTACAAAATCTAGTTTACCCTGGGTACCATCCTCGAAATGAGGGGAAGTACCCAATGGGTTTCCCCAATAGTTGTTCCCTTGAAAAAAAAGAACAATATCGAATATCTTTGTCATAATTTTATGATAACCCTCTTTACTTCCATAAAAAAAATTTCTATCAAAGAGTTGTGTAAAAGGAAAAACAAAATTTCCAACCCTTGGTATGATAATGAGTGTAAAATTTCTAGAAAAACCGTTAGGGATGCCTCTAATGAGTCTTTGAAATATGATAAGATTAATAAATACAAATCCCTAATTAAAAAGAATAAAAGGAAATACATAAATTTAAATCAAGAGAATCTTTTTCACTTATCTAAGATAGTTCCAAAGAAATTTCGTGGTAAATTTTGACTCATAAAACTAAAGAAATGGGTATCATTCCTCCAACATAGTGGAATTCTTACCTTAATTTTTTTTATGAACCCCTAATGTTATGTACAACATTCCAAATGTTTCTATAGAGGATGAAGTTTTTTTCTATAGAAAACATAAAGTTTGGGGTTAAACGATTAGAAGATGGGAAATCTAAGGACATAAAAGGCTACCGAGATAAAATATTACAAATTGAAGGGCCTATTCTCATCTCTCATATACACAAGCTCTTCAATTTAGCAGTCAAGTTGGGTTTCCCTAAACCCTATACTCAAATCCTCATTGTACCTATTTTTAAAAGTGGGGACAAAACCAATCCCTCCAATTCTAGGACTATTATGATTAGCCCCATTTTAGCCAAACTATATGGAAGTATTTTGGAAAAGCAGATAAGCATATGGCTAGAAATCTAGGGAAAAACAACTAAAGGAAAAGTTGGTTTTATAGGCTATAATTCAACTATGGACCACCCTATAATGCTTAGGATCATTGCAAAGGAGTGTCACAACAATAAAAATAATCTCCTTTGTTGTTTCTTCAACTTTAGGAAATTTTTTGACATTATTCATAGGACTAACTTTCGGAATATGCTAGAAGAGATAAAAGTTCCCTTTGAGCTGATAGATGCTACGGTACGATTGTATGAGACCATTATTTCAAAGTTTAGGAGAACTGAGAGATGGTTGGAAGAAATTAATTGTAATATTGGATTCAATCGAGGTTGTCCTCTATTCCAGACCCTTTTTGGCATATAAATTGACAAGTTAGAACATTGTTTGGACGCTGTAGGTTGTGTTGGACAAACTCTTACTACTATAGTCATCATCATTCTCCTATATGTTGATGATATTTTTCTTATGGAAAGGAATCCCTATGACCTCAGAAATCACCTTAGAATCCTGAAGGACTTTTGCTCTAGTACATGGATGATGGTGAACACTAACAAAACAAAGGTTTTGATAATTAAATCCCAAAAGATAACCTACGATATTTTAATGTATGACAACAATATCTTGGAGGAAGTGCCTTCGTACAATTATCTTGGAATTGATATTCATCACAAGTTCAATTGGAACTAAACTATAGCATTAAGAAAAGGATAAATGGAGGGTGAAAATATTATTATGGGATTGAAAATAATTGTAAATTAATGGACCTTTGGCTATGGGATAATAAAAATATCCTCTTGGAGACTCTTGTTACTCATGCTATCTTATGTAGATGTTAATATCTTATGTAGATGTTAATTTTGGGGATTTAGTATCTCCTGTGAATACTGGAGAAAGACATACCTGATCTAAAAGAATTATATCACTTATAATCTTAAAATTAAAGGAAATACACCCTATCCTATCCTCACCATAGAAGAGAGTCTTTCCCGCATTGAGAGCACAACTTTGAATAAGAAATTTATGTACAGAAAAACATAAACAACATGGATGATACAAAACTCCCCAAATTGCTTCATACTCCAGCCAACATCATGAGTGATGACGGGTGCCTAAATTGGCATACTTTTAGCACTCGTCTAATACCTTTTTTCTTATCATTTTCCATCGATCAATTTCTTTTTGATACTGTCCTTATCTAGTTTTTCCACATTTATCTTCAAGGGAAAAATATTTCACATATTCCATTATTATGCTATTCATCCATAATTATCAAAGAAACTTGTTACTTTCATGTTCTAATATTTCTACACAAGAATAATATATCATCTACAATACCTCTTTGTTGCAACTCCATGTGCACTTTCTGTTGTTGCAATTCTAGGCACAATCCAACTGCTACAACTCCAAGTGTCTTCATTTTGCGACTCCAACTAACAGTTGTGATTCCAAACACGTTTTCAATTGCTACGATTCCAAACACCTTTTCTGTTGCTGTGACTCTGAGTACACCATTGTTGCAATTCCAAATATAAAGTCACAAGTCAATAATGAAACCAATAGTTAGGAAATAGTCTTCATAGAGGAAAGAGACATGAGGAAAATAGATGACCAAAAGAAGAATAGTTTATACCACCAAGTCATCACATGTAGATATTTTAAAATTTAGCAAAAACCATTGTAACCAGATTAATAGTCGGATTCTCACGACTATTCATCCATCCCCTTGTATAATTTTAGACATTAATCATATTGTATAATAACCTCAGCTTCCCAGAGCTAGGGGGAGAACTCTAGTGATAAGAATTTGGTTTCTATTGTATTTTCATACTTCTACAATATAATTTTTGTTCCTGATTTCATTTATGTGTTAATGTGTTGGTGATTACGTGGTTCTGATATCGTAGCTCAATGCCTTGTCTAAGGGGGTAAACCCCCCTCCTTAGTCAGGTACTTCCTGTATATTAGCGTAGAATTTAATATTTAAATTCTATTCATTTGTTTCAACAATAATTTCATTTCTTAGTTTTTTGCAATTCCAATTTTCATAGAAACATTGCTTGTAATTCATGCATGGTTGGTATTCAATTAGGGTTAAAAGAATTCATAACTATAAACTGCAATTCAAATTGTTTCGATTTGTATGAGTGCATTGCCACAGATGTTGTTATATCTCTAGATACGACAATTTTCCTTGCTTTAATTTCTATCATGTTGGAATTTTCATTGTTGCAACTCATGTCATTGTGATTGCAACTATCATGTTGGAATTTATGTTGCTGCAACTCCACTTGTAGATGCGCTTTATTCTATTTGATTTCTGATTCATGATAGCTTTAGCAGTTTGAATTTGATATTACATAGGATTTTTATCAAATGTGTGAATGCATAATTGTTACAATAGAGCATGACCTTCATTCTACTTGAGAAAGTCACCGATAGAACATAGTGTAGATTTAATTTATGCAAGTGTGATTTCAATTTCTGCAAAGTGTGATTTGAATTTCCACAATTGTATTTCAATTTATGCAAGTGTGTTTTCAATTTTTGCAAAGTGTTATCTCAAATTCTATAAGTGTGATTTCCATTTCTTCAAGTGTGATTTAATTTCTGCAAGTGTGATATTTAGATTCCTGTACTAGTATAACTTGGTGACTTAATTAAGTAACTTGATGCCTTGATTCGTGACATCAAAAGTAAAACATCTCTTTAACTAAAACAACATTAATATTTTCATATATGGTGCACGACAGTTTGTAAGTAAGATATGACCTCGGATTGATAATTAAATGCAAAAATCTTCAGTTTCTCACTAAGTTAATTAGGAAGTAACTGAAAAGTTCGACAATTTTGGCGTCGTTTCTAGGGAATTGTCAAAATAAAGTAATGTTGTTTAGTTATGTGGATTTTTCTTCATTCCATTAGATTAAATGTTATGATTTCATTTCAGTAATTTGTAGGATTTTTTTCTAAATATTTTCTATGCCTGAATCTAGAGATCAACAAGGTAGATTTATTAGTTCTTCCAAAAAAAAACTGAAAAGAAAGTAGTGCAATTCAATCACAAGAGGGAAATCATATCAATTAACCAAATTAATTATTCCCTACAACAAGTTTTGTTTCCAAGAAGAATCTTGAAGCATCTCCTTAGGAATCAGAGACTATACAAGGATCTCTGCACACAAAGGTTCAACTTTCAAAAGAGCATACCAATGAACAATATCATTAAGAATAACTCCTTTTTCCCAAGGCACCTTTGTAAGAAGAGAAAATCCCTCATAAATAAATGGCTCATGAGAATGTCAAGGAGGAAACCATGACTTTCCGATTTGCAATTAAAGAAATGAATGAGGAAAACAAGATGAAGAACATTTGTAACACCCCCGTTCCCCCAGCTTGTAATTAATCATTAATTATGATTACCATGCTATGGCATGTGTACAATGTAAATTTATTATTGTTTATATTGACAATGACTGACTGTGGGGGTGAAGCCTTGAAGTACTGGCCATGATATCCCTAGAGGAAAGAGTGAGAAAACTATAAAGAGGGTTCATTATGTCAAATAAGCCAATTTCTCTTTGTTGAAATAATAAGCCTCATCCAGATTCCAAGGGAGAATCATTTAATGAAAGAAGGATCGGTGGTTGAACACTCAACTAGATCCATGAATGGATTCATGGAGGGTCTGGATGAGGAGACAAAAAAACTGTCAGCCTGAAGTACCATAGAGTGCATTTTTCATGCAAGCCCAGACTGACCCGAGTTTCTTCTGACAGAAGGAATAAGACAGGTCTAGAACCTTCATGAGGATGGAAAAGGTGTGTAAGAAAACACGTGAAGGTAGACAAGAAAGGAGACCAATCCCATAGGGGGCATGCAACAGAGATATGTTGAGAGAAAGGGGAGAGCATGACAGAAGCTCCAATTTAGAGAAGAACTGAGAGATTAAATTTTTCGGTTATAGGAGAGAACAAGAAGAAGGACTCCTTATAGATGAGGGTCACAATATTGATGTCGAGGAAGCATATGATAAACTTGTAGAGGCTATGACAAAGAGAGAGTCTCTAAGGAATTGTAAGAGTTTTCCCTAGTGATATCATGACTTGGCATGGGGGTGTCGAGAGTGCTAAGAGTGAATGCCTCTGAGCCTATGGTTGGGTAGAGAGGCGAACACCCACAGTCAGTTGGATGGATTCCACTTCTAATAGATAAGTATTCTCATACCTCGTGAATTTGAATTGTAATTGTAAAATAAGGTTGAATATCCCGTGAACGTTTCAGGGATGTACATGCTTGTTTGATGATTAGACCATTTTTATTTATTTTTCGTCGTTGTGTATATAAGAAAATAAGGAACTATATGGTCAAACATTATTTGTACACATAAATACTTGCGCCCATGTAGTGACTCAAATTAAAGGAAATGAACTGTGATTTTGTTGACCATAGGCACAATTTCATGTATGCATGCTTACACTTCCAATTGTTTTGGGTCACCTGGAAAAAGGGTCTGTTAATCTCAGGAGAGGTAGTGTGAGGGTGCATAGAGACTATGCAACTTGTGTAAAGGTTAAGAACTCTCTAAGTTCTAAATTCCAGGAGAAGCTCAAGAAGTGTTACCACACTTCATTCAAAGTATTTACAAGATCAGAAGGTATAACGGTCACAAAATGTAGACAAAGGGTGCATCCTTTAAACCACTCATTTGTGTGACCGAGGACTCATGCCCACAACCCTAACCAAATCATGATGAAGAGTTGGGTGTGTAGTCCTAGAACTTGTCGGGAAACCTCATATGACCAGGACCATGGAACCTGGTGCTACATCCAACTAGAGCTAAGCCGTTTGGCTTCGAAACTCTGAGAATTCGAAGCTCCAGGATGTTATGATTTTACAACCTCCGAAACCAACCGAAGGCAACCTGCCGTTTTAGTTACCCATGTGGTTGATCGACATCTGGAAGTCTCTTAACCATGATCGTGGGATCTGTCCCACCGATTAAAACCCTAACCCACTTACCGATCACGATGTAACGCAAGCCATAGATCCTAGGATACTCGAGATCTTCCCTGACCATTGGATCTACGTTGTGGTCAGACCAACATTGACCACTTCGAGAGAAAAAATGTGTCATAACACCAAACCCCGAACACTGGAGTTGTGATTTAATGTGAGCCATGGATTTGGGGAGTCCATTGAGAACCCCTCTCAACCATCTGATCCACTAGTGGAAGGATTTGTGTATAACACTTCGATGAAGTCCTTCTCCAAGAGAAAAGGAGTGTTAAGAAGGTAGAACCCTCGAATGTCAAAGTCACAAAGTGACAAGGACCATCAATCTAAGGGCATATCGAGATCTCTTCCTGACCATTGGATCTAGAATGTGGTCATCCTAGTGTTGACCACTCCTAGACTAAAGAGGATATTACACAACGGAATGCCCAAACACCAAAGTTGTAAAGCAATGGAGGTCATAGATATATGGGTCTACGTGTACAAATCTCGATCGTAGTATAGAAGGGGTGTTGGGAGTTTTTTTGGCAGGAGTTCAGACTTCGGGGCTCTGGGTGATTTCACAACTAGTCAAGATCAGAGGCTTCCGGAGTGACATGGCATGCTGATGTCACCCAGGGTGATGTGGACCCATGTTTAGCATGCCATGTGTCACCTTGATTTTTGTGTTTTATAGGCCTTATATGTCAACTAGAATGTGACACATGTCACCCATTTATAGGGTCACGTGTCATCTCAATTATTTGTTACATGTCACCCATGGTGCATGGTTGTTTGACCTAATGGCTATTGGGACCTCGAGAGTTCGGGAGCTCGGTACTCCGGGAGACTTGGCATGTTAGAAAATATGCTCCCAAAAGGTTCGAAGGTCGGAGCTACGTGGAAGTACCTTGGGAGTTCAGAACTCTGGGAGATTTGGGATGTTAGAACGTATGATCCCAAAATGGCTGAAGGCCGGAGCTATGTGGTAGTACCTTGGGATTTTAGAACTATGGGAGACTTGGAATTTTAGAATGTATGCTCCCAAAAGGGTCGAAGACTGGAGCTACGTGGAAGTACTTCATGAGTTTGGGAGTTCGAAACTTTGGGAGGTTTGGGATATTAGAATGTATGCTCCAAAAAGGGTTGAAGGCCAGAGCTACATGGTAGGAGTTTGGAACTCTGAGAATTATTCAGACTCAGATAAGAAGGATGAAGGGTCAAAGGCCAGGTTATTGTGAAGGTGCAGGGAACATCCCCTGTAACAATCTCTCCAACGGCTATGCCATCACTAGGGGATGAAAACCATGGTCAAGTCCATGCCAGGTGGAATGGTATGAATGAGATGAACCCATGTGGGTGCGACATGGTATTTGATCAATGATGCCTGAAGAGATTCAGAAGGGCATAACTTCCAATTCAGGGCTTAGATTTGAGCATGGTAATAGTCATTGGAAATATCTTGATGGGAATAAGGTGATGGAGATCTCAGGAACAGGATTTGAGATGATGGAGGAAACTGAAATTTTGATGCCCCATCCCTTAAAAAGTTCCTTAAGGGGTTGGGTGTGTTACAAAATCCGTCATTCAACTATGCCAAACTTTCATGGTTTATCTAAAGAAGATATTGACACATTCGTCTTCAAGTTTTATGTACTTTGTAGAAGTTAGGACTATGTGATAAACATCCAGAGATTGAAGATTTTTCTCACCAAACTTAAAAGCGTTATGCTACGATGGTTCATGGGTCTTGGAAAAGATAACATATGCTCATGGGACCAAATGATGAAGAAATTTATGGACAAATAATAAGACTACTGCAAGGATAAAGAAAGAGTAGAGGAAGTCTTCAAGATAATGCAGCATGAAGACGAGAGTATGGAATATTACATTGAATGATTCACCTATAACCTATAGAGGGAAAAGCGAGGAGACTTGGCTCCTGATATACGATGTGTATTGTTCCTAAGAGGAATATGAGATGATTGTATGGAACTCCTCAACCATATGGGAGGGGAGACGTTTCTCAGTTAGAATACAATATTATCTTGTAACTTTGTCGTTAGTATTCCATAGGAACATCTAAAATAGGCAAAGGGCCAAGAGATATACTGTAAAGAACATGTAAGAGGAAATACTGTTGTAAGTGGATTAATGAGGGCATAAATTGAGAACATATCATAGGAATTTAAAATTGATATAATAAGTTCCTTGAGATCCCAACTGGATACATTGCAGATAAATAAGAAGCAAGAATAAATAGGACAAGCGTTGGCTATCTTTTGCTCGAAATGTAGAAAAAAGCATCCAAAGAGAGAGTGTTTGTTGGATTAGATTGAGGAATATATAATATGCAGTGAGGACCATGATACTCATAAATTTCCATGCTTTTTGGGACTAAAGGCCATTTATCGAAAAGATGAGGAGCTAGAACAATTGTGCTACATCTCTCAAAAGAGACCCTAGCAGCCTAGACCTCAACGTATGATCCAATATCAATCCCAATATTTCAATTTATATTGAAATAATCCTTCAATGCAATATTCTTCTCAACCATGGGGTATGACAACACAACAATGGGTAGCTCACCCTCCTAACTAGTTATGGAAACAAGGATGGAGAAATCCCACCATGGGAGGACCTCAACAACCTATGACACAACCACCCATGCAAATTCTCCCTCCTCCCCAAATGCAGGAATCCACATTCACCCCTCCTTGACCAAAACTACCTAGACAACCCATACCTAACCCAAATAATGGAAGGTCGGGTCAACCAAAACATGTTGTTGGACTTGGAACCTACCCTAATTACTCCATCTCTTCCCTAGACTGTGATGATATTCCCCTTAGATCTAGGAAGACTCTGACCAAGGACCAAACTTGCATTAACATCAAAGATTTGAATGAGGACGTCCCAAATGAAGAATCAAAACAAAAAAAAAATATCAAGAACCTTCAAAAACTAAGAATTCCCACCTTGAACTTCAAGACCCACCCTATCCTAAAAGGATAAATTGAGAAAAACCTTTTACTCAACCTGAGGGAGTTTTAGCTAAGATTACCCAAGTAGAGTAGTATTCCAACCAAGCTAAGTTATTCAACTTCTTAACTGTGTAATTTACAAGAGTAAATAAAGACCATTCAATTGATAACAAGTAGAAATATTCTGAGGGGCTCCTGATAAATATTCCCTAGATTAATTGACTTTTAGTATTATATATATTGAAATTGTATAAATTGAAAGACCAAGCCATCCATGTGGTAATATCATGTTTTTCTTTCACACAAGTGTCTCTTGGTCAAAAACATTTGAAATCTAACCCCTACATTGGTAATTAAATGTTTTTCTTTCATGGGGCAAACCCCTACGTTTTGTTTTCAATTGTTTTGGTTTTTTTTTTTCTAAAATTTTGAATGGCCACTTTAGGGGCAACAATTTGTAAGTTAGAAAAAAAGAAAATAAACAATGTAGATGAATACTAGTTCACCCGCCCTACTAAACTTGATGTGAACCACAATAGATATGATGGTGGGGGTACCCAACCATCACCCAATCATAGGGTTATGTACTTTTTTTCCTTCGTCTTAGGTGGCATGGTACTCAAATAAACTTGATAAAGAATAAGTTAAAACAACTACACTATTCAAACCAAATAAATGGGGTTGAAGCTCTTTTTGGACCACTTAGCTTCCATGTGCATCAGAGTCCCAACTAGTTTCTTGTTTTAGGGTTGAAATTTATCTAATACAAATTAAATGAATGATAATATACAAAGAGTAATATAATATCTTTACGAATATAAAATTATGTTAGAAAAACAAGATCACGAAGAAATAAAATAAGACAAATGAGGAAATAAAACACAGAAGATATACAATACAATAGAGACACAGATATATGTGGTTCACTCAGTGTGATCTACGTCCACCAGATAAATTTCCAAGTCCTTCCTTTTTATTATCCAGGAAAATGAAGGGATACAACCTACGAGACACCCGTTGTAACTTCCTCTTCTTTCTCCCATAGTCTCCTCTCTCAGAATAAAATAATCACATACATACACATCTGCAATACAATTCCTTCATAAAAGAGGGTTTCCTTCTAAGGAAAAAAACCCTAAAATAACTTCTACTGTTAGATCTACAACCTTATAATGAGCAATTCATAATGACTATGAAATTACAATATTTTACAAGGTAATTTTTTACTTCCGGGGTTTCACCCCCAAACCTCACAAGGGGGGGAAATTACCCCCTACAACACCCCCATGTGGAGAGGTGAACAATATTCATTGGGTATAAACATGACTGAAAACTAAGAATTTTGAATCCATAATATAATCAGGCTCCACAACCAACAATATTCCACTTGAAGATTGATCACAACAACTCCAATGTTGTTGTACCTACTAGACTGTGATCCATGTTGGACCTGGAAAATATATCATCTTAACCCTCATTCTTTAAGGCCAACCAAAATTGATCAGGAACTCAATTTCTCCCTAGTTACTCCCTTTGTTAACATGTTAGCGGGATTCTGGCTAGTATGTATCTTTTCTAACTTCAAATGTCCATCTTCCAAGACAGATTGTATGAAATGGTACATGAGTTGTATATGCATAGTATTTGAATGGAAATATGAGTTATTTGCAATATGAATGACGCTCTCAATGTCACAGTACAACCTGTTATTCTTCTACTTCTTTTCCAATTCCTCTATAAACTTTTGTAACCAAATCATTTATTTACTAGCCTCTGTAGTAACAACATAGTCTAATTATGTTGTTGAAAGTGAAACAACCTTTTGTAGTTTTGAAATCCAACTTACTATTGTTCCACCTACAATAAAAACATACCCTATGGTGCTCCTCCTACTATATTTATCACATGCCATATCATAATCAACATATCCTTGTAGAACAATGTCTGAACCTCAAAAACATAATGCATTAGTAGAAGTACCTCTCAAATACCTGAGAATGAACACTTTACTGCCTCCCAATGTTATTTTCCTAGATTTTTCATATACCTTCTCACAACTCCCACTGCATGTGCAATATATGTTCCTCTGTAAACCATCACATACATCAAGATGCCAACTACTGATGAATAAGGGACCCTGGACATGTATTTTATCTCCTCCTATGTCTTGTGACACATTTCCTTAGTTAATTTGAAATGGATTGCCAAAGGCATACTAATTTTGTTTTCATTCTGCATTCTAAACCTCTCCAACACCTTCTCTATGTAATCACCCCCAAACAATGTCAATTTGCAATTTTTCCCGTCTCTTGTTATTCTCATACCAAGGATTTTCTTTGTAGCACCCAAATCCTTCATCACAAATGAATTAGATAATTTATTCTTGAGCACATTTATATCTTTCATATTAGACCCTGCAATAAGCATGTCATATACATACAATAGAAAGATAAAATGGCTTCCATTTTCTATCATTTTAAAATAAATACAGTGATTAGAATGAAATCTACTATAACCTTGTTCTGTCATAAACATGTCAAACTTAAAATACCACTTCCTTGGATCTCTTTTTAGGCCATACAAGCTCTTCTTCAACCTACATACAAAATTTTTCTACCCTTTGACCTCATACCCCTGTCGTTGTTGCATATAAATATCTTCATTCAAATCCCCATGGAGAAAAGTTGTTTTTACATCTAACTATTCAAGATGCAAATCTTCTACTGCCACAAGAATTAAAATAGTCCTAATTGAAGTCATTTTAACAACATGAGAAAATATTTCATCAAAATCTATACCTTTCTTTTGTGCAAACCCCTTTACAACAATTCTATCCTTGTACCTCTTTTTGCCTCCATCTTCTTCCTTCAACCTGTAGACCCATTTATTTTGCAATTATCTTTTTCCTGTAGGAAATTGAATCAAGTCCCAAGTATGGTTATTTACCAAGGAATCTATTCCTCTTTTATGGCTTTCTCCCACTTCCTTTCAGTGTCTACCTACATTGCATCTTCATAACCTTCTGGTTCACTAGATGCAGTCAATAGTAAATAGTACAATGAAGGAGAGTATCATTCAAGGGTCTACTTAACTTGGTATATGTTCTAACAACATTTGCAGGAGTTTGAGGTACATGTTTCTCCTTTTGTTGTACATTTTTATTTTCGCATACCTTTGGAATTTCGTTTTCAGTGATCTCATCAAGCACTATGTATTCTAGTTTTTCTTCTTCCTGTTTCCTTCCCTGCAACTGATCTTTATACATGACCTTCTCATTGAATATGAAATCTATAATCCTAATGATTTTTTGATTTTCATAATCCCATAAGAGATAACCAAAATCATTAACACCATATCCAATAAAGGTACCATTTCTTGGATTTTTCTTCAATCTTTGTTCTATTTTTTTTTTTATCAATATGGAAAAATTATTCACAACCGAAAGTATTTAGAAATGACTAGTTTACCTTTTTACCTGTCTATGTATCCTTGGAATTCTACCATCCAAATAAACTTAAGGTCCTTTTTTTATCAAGTAAACATCAATATCTACAACATCTGCCCAAAACTGTAAGCGAAAACCTGCATGCAATCTCATACTCCTTACATGCTCCATGATGGTCTTGTTCATCCTTTCTGACACACCATTTTCTTGTGGTGTTCATGGAAATATATGCTCTCTATGAATCCCATGGTATGAACAATAATCATCAAACTCCTTGCTACAATATTAATCTCCACTATTTGATATGAGACACTTCAACCTTTTTCATGTCTCATTCTCAACCAAATGTTTCCATTTCTTAAAAGTATAAAAAACATTTGGTTTTTTCGAATGTAATAAACTCAACTTTTTCTAGTTGCATAATCAATAAAAGAAACATAACAATTAGAGATACCAAGAAATGATACCTGAGATGGTCCCTATACATATGTCTGCACAAGATCTAACCTTTCACTCTTCATTTATTTTTCGACTCTAAGAAATCTAAATCTCTTTTGTTTTCCATAAACACAATGCTCACATAAATTCAAATCAATTTGTTTAATATCTGCCAAAAAATTTATTTTGTGAAGTATCTACATCCCCTTCTCACTCATGTGTCCAATCCTTTGATTCCACAACGTTGTATCCACTCTTTTAGAAGCTAAATAGATAGAAGAGTTAATATTACAAGTAGATAAATACAATGTACCTACCTTCTCTCCTTTTGTTATCAACAATGATCCTTTGTTGACCTTCCATGCCTTATATGTAAATATAGATATACAACCTTCACTTTCCAACTATCCAGTTGAAATTATATTTTTTCTTAGATCTAGAACATGTCTTACCTCTTTAAACAACCATTGTTTTCCATTATTTTTATTTATTTATACATTTCACATTCCAACAATTTTTCATGGTGCATCATCACCCAAATGAACCTGTCCAAAATCATGTTGAACATAATCTAGAAAATGTTTCCTATGGGGTGTCTCATGAAATGAAGCCAACCCGTCAATCTACTACCAAATAATTAGAAATATTATTCATAACAAGAATCAAATCATCTTCTAACACATCACCTGTTACATTTTCTTCCTGATTTTTCTCTGGTTGTCCATCTCTTTGTTGATTTGGAGATCTCCAGTCTTTCTTCAGATGTCCTTTCTTCTCACAATTCTAGCACTCTATCTTTCCCAGTCTGTATTTGGATTTGCTCTTCCTATAATTCCCATGGTTCCTTGATCCCTTTCCTCTATCCTTTTGTCTTCCCCTGTTCTCTAGATTCAACGCATTACCTGATGTCTCACATGTTATTTTCCATCGTATTTCCTCGCTAAGGATAACACCAACAACACCATCAATTTTTAGAGTGTTTGAACCAGAGACATAGTTACTTACAACCATGACCAAACCATTCCATCTTTCTGGAAATGAGAACAATATTAGAAGATCCCTGACATCATCATCAAAGTCCACTTTTATAGAATTTAGGTGATTAGTAACCATATTAAATTCATTTAAATGATTTGCAACAAACCCACCTTATGACATATTCATATTAAATAATCTCTTCATTAGAAATACCTTATTGGACATCGAGGGTTTTCATACAATTTAACCAATGCATCTATCATCTCCATCATTGTCTTTTCTTTTGAAATATTGAAATCTATTGATGTTGTCAGGCACAATCATATCGTTCCTAGTGCCTTTCTGTCAAGAACCACCCATTATTTGTCCTTCATGGCCATCATTTTCTTTTATATTCCACCCAATGGTAGGAATAGATCCTTCTAATATAAATGATCTTCCATCTTCATCTTCCATAACTGGTATTTTTGGCCATTAAATTTCTCGAACCTAAATTTTCCATCTTCCACCATTGCTACCACTCAAACCAGGAACCCTCTTTTCCAACAAGTTAACTTTCACTCTGATACCAGTTGTTAGAAAAACAAGATTGAAGAGAAATAAAATAAGACAAATGCGGAAATAAACACATAATATACACAATACAATAGAGAAACAAATATACGTTGTTCACCTAGTGTGGGCTACATCCACCAGAGAAATTTCTAGGTCCTTCCTTTTTATTATCTAGAAAAATGAAGGGATACAACCTACAACACACCCATTGTAACTTCCTCTTCTTTCTCTCACATTATTCTCTCTAAGAATACAATAATCACACACATACACAACTGCAATACAATTCCATCATAAAAGAGGGTTTTCTTCTAGGGAAAAAAACCGTAAAATAACTTCTATAGTCATATTTGCAACCTCATAATGAGCGGTCCAGATTGACTATGAAATTACAATATTTTACAAGGTACTTTTTTCCTTCAAGGGCTTTGTCCCCAAACCTCACAGGAGGGGAAATCCCCCCCTGCAACTCCCCCACATGGAGGGTTGAATAGTCTTCCGAGGTGTATACTCTTAATGGGGTATAAACATGGCTGAAAACAAAGACCTCTGAATCAAGAAGATAATCAGGCTCCACAACCAACAAATTACATGAAAACAAATAGTTTTGTTTACTTAAACACTATATAATAACAATGAATCATGTGCAAGGTTTATGAAACTGAGTGAAATAAAAATAAGCTTAAAATTGAGTGTGGGGGAATGAATTTACAAGTCTATCTGATGTTTTTGTTTTCTTCCCTACTAGCCTCTTTTCCTCAAATAGGTCTTCAAGTGGTTTCTGACCGCTTAAGAGAAGCAGAATAGGCAACTGGTTAAATCCTAGGAGGTAAGCAATGAAATTTTAGTATTCTTTAGTAACAAAACTGAACTAAATAAAACAAAAAATTGTAAATTACAACGATATAACAACCAACTAAGATGGTTTTTCCATAAGGTAAAAAACAACCAAAATGGTCAATTTTCCTATTTACGAGAACACTATAAATGGAAAAAAATTTAAGGCTAAAAGAAGAATGAAATGAGATGAAATAGATGTCAATAAAAAACAAAGAAAATAGGGTTTTAAGGGATGTCCTAAAGGAACTCTAGACCTCATGACCACCAACTATAGCTAAAATACCTCAATCCTTAGTGAAAGATGCACAAAACCACTTTAAACAAGTTAAACATAATTGTTAGTAAGTGAAAACCAACAAGCTAAATCCAAGGAAGCAACAAGAAATACCTAGCTAACCAATCCTTCCTAGAGATAGCTAACATAAAAATTATTTACTACTACCCCTCAACCCTTAAGTAGAAAGAAAAAAATCCAAAAACCGAAAGGAGAACAAGTACAAACAAAAACTTAGACTCTTTATAGAAAATTCATCAACCTTTTATGCTTTATTCAACAAGTCTCCCCTTTGTACAAATTCTTCCTCTTAGGCTAGGGTTAAGTCATAAGACAATTGTCACTTTTGGAAAAGTGACAAGTGGACAATCCCTAAAGTTCTTTGTCCTTATCCAAAAATAAATCAAATCTAATTTGATTTGATACTTTAATTACAATATTTTAATACAAAAAGTAAATCATTTAAGACAAAAAAATTTACAAAAAGTCATTTGCGAAAATGGAAAATTTGAGGTGCCACCTCATCATTTTCCTTAGAATTTGTTCCATCCCAATGGAATATTGATTTTTTTCATGTTTTGTAGATGAAATTTATGTGGCTTCATGGTGTCCAAGGCCATCAATGGCTACCAGATTCACCGATATGAAGGCCACATGCTTGGGGAAAATTATGGTTTCTTTGGAGCGAAGGGGGGTCTTGGGTTTGGTCGCTTAGTGTAAGGAAATTACCACTATTCAGGAAATTTTTAGACCTATTTTATTCCCCCCTTTCTTGCTATAACTATCCCTGAGAGTCGGTGAAGGAAGGCTTCAATCCAGGCTTGACTTGATGAAGGGACCCTCTATGCCTGAACTTTGGAAGGTTTTTCCCTCCTACCATATAGCCACAAAACTGAAATTTTATGCGCCCATTTTGTATCTTTATCCATTGGATTTCCACTTCCTTTCGTTTGACACAAATCAGGCTTTGGATGAACGAGATATGGCCCTAAAAAGGTTGACAGGAAAATATTGGTTGGAGGGATGATCAGGGAAATATTTTAAATTAAATATGATTTTTGGGCTGGACACTAGAATGGAAGGGCTACTACAGGTCAACATGGCTATAACTGAAATGGGTTCCCCTTTTTTTTACCTAATTTCACCTCGGAAGCCCCCAATTATGCCTCATTTCAACACATGTTTCTAAGCCAATTAGGAGTCCCTGACACTCTAGAATATTTCACTAAAAACCTGTGATGAATTTATGAAGGTGAATACAATGGGTGTTCTACACTTTGTCCCAGTTGTTTTGACTATTCCTCAGCAAAAAATTCCTTTGGATTAGGGATATACAAAATTAATTCACCCAATGACATTGGGGGGTGGGGGCGGGGGCGGGGGATTTTACTATATAATTCAAAATTATATAATACATATATAATAAATTTTTAAATATTTTATTTTTAATTTATTTAGTTATTTAATAATAATTTAAATTAAATAGTTATTTTATTATTAATTATATATAACAAAATTAAATAATAATAAAATTTAACCCCCCCCCACAATCATGTTATAATCATGGTCATTTCACATGACCTTGAATTAACCCATGCCCATGCCATAATATTTTGGTCGCCCATGTGACCAATACTTAAAAAACCCTCGCATCTACCACTAGCCCCTTGACAACCTAGGCGTTAAACCCCTCGACCATGAAAAAATAAAAATTAAATGCATTTCAAAATAGTGGTGGGTCAGCTAGGTGAGGGTGGTTGTGATCAGGTGGATGGCTAGACCCCTACTCACTTCTCTTGTCACTTGTGGTTCCAAGTGGTGGGTTGGTGGAGGATAGGAGGAGTGAAATTCAGAGGTGACGCCTCGATGATTAGTGTAGAGGGAAGGGAAGAGGTGATTGGGCCAATGAAGGAGGGGCATGAAGAATATCTTAGTGGTGGAGTCACGTACAAAGGGAAGACAAAGGGGAAGGGGTGGAAGGAAAACTCCCCCCCTGACCCCTTTCTCTTGTAATTTGCGGATGTAGGTCGGAACAAAGGGGGGAGGAGCTCGACTAGTAGAAGTGGTTGAGATTCATTTTGTGATGCTCATGGTGGATCCTAGGGTTGTGGTAGATGATGAACATCATGGTTGTGAGGGTCAAGAGAGCTCAAGGTGGAGGGTTGGTCAGGATTGGTAGAGGTAGAGATATGTGCAGGGGTGGAGTTCGTTCCATGAGAGGGGAGGTGACCAACAAAGGTTGGTTGGGGGTTGAGATCGGGGTGGAACTGCTTGTAAAGATAATGGGTTTGGAGCTCGTGCATGCCGATGGTGGGTGGGTAGTGTGCTTGCCCCGATTTTTTTTGATTTTTTATAACAAGTGGGTTTTTAACCTTAGGAGGTGTTGATATAAAAGATTGTTTTATGGTCTTAAGGTCAACCTCACGAGGATATGAATCCCCTTGCATTTTTACATAGGTGGTACTCCTCATTTTTACATAGGTGGTACTCCTCTTATTCTTATGATTCCAAGAAAATAAAATGAAACAAAACAAAGTGTGAGAAGGACTAGACATAACATTTACATTTACATTGAAGGAAATTAACACTTGAGATTTGGGACCATGTGTTATACTCATATGTACAATATCTACAATGTGAATAGATAATATGCATACAGAATATACAGGACTAATATATCCGTCACAACATTCATCAGAACATTTAACAATACCACAAATAGAGAGAACAAGAAATGGACCGCAAATAGAAGAGAGCTTTAAATTATATTTTAATAAAGTACCAAAAAAATTATGATAGATAGAAGATTTGGTAAGTCAAGCTTCTGGTCAAAAAAATTGAGAATACAACAATATAATATCCCAAGTAGCTCTCTTAGAGTCTCAAAAATAATAATGAGTCTTTAAATATTGTTGAAATATTGTAACTTCGAAGAATACTCTACTTATATTTTAGTCATTGTTGTATAGATCAAATGTCGTTTTGTGGATTGGTCAACTTGTATTTGTATGGTGGTATTTGTAAAGTTGGCCCCTAGTAATTGGTAAGTGCTTTTAGCCACTTCTAGGAGAAGTCGGATCCAACAAGTGAAGAGTCAAAACCCTAGCACCACCTCACAACTTGTATTTATATGTGAGGGTAGTGTCTCATTTGTACACACACCACTATGTAGCTATGAAGAAGTGTGCAAGCCTTGGAGGAACTTCTACTACAACTAAGTGTGAAGTAAAGGAGGGTTCTTGGTCTGTGTCTTGGTATTTACTGGTTAAGTGGTGTGCTACTCTTCCTATTGAAGGAGTAGAGGATTATCTTCTGTTCAGTGTTTGGTCTATCTATATTGATGAAGTTTTGTTGGGTTTTCTCTCCCATGAGGGTTTCCCAGGATAATATGCATGTCTCTATTGTTTCTTTGATTGCCTCTCTTTTAGTGATCTTATTTATGCAACTAATGTGCTAAATGTTTATAATAATGAAAGAAGAATTGTAACTGCTAGTTGTATAAGTAAAAAATTCAACATGGTATCAGAGAAAGGCATGAAAGAGACCAACTCACAAACCAATTTTTAGTATTGCAGGTGCTTCAGAATTAGAGTTTCTAAATAAACCCTAAGTGTGACATTTTCCTTGTTTGAGGAGGACGTTGGAGAAAGTAACCACACCTAGGAACTCACCCTAGGAGGGCGCATCTAGTCCCTGGATCAGAATTATGAAATTTGAAGTTTGAGAAATTATGCTTTCCTTATAAAACCCTAAGTTGTAGTTGCAGTTGTATTTGCAGTGTCAGTTACAGTGGCCGTATTAGTTGCAATATCAATTCTAGTTGCAGTGCCAGTTCCTTCATACCATTTCCTTCATGCTAGTTACAATGCCAACACGAGTTGCAGTGAAAGTTTTTGTGAAGTGTTGGGACTAATTTTTATTGTCCTAGTGTGCCTTACCCTAACAAACCTCCATCCACATTTAAATTACAAGTTGCAACACCTTTGAAGTTTTAAAGGTTTGTTATTTATTTTCGCTGCTGTCGTATGGTGCCACTACTTGCCAACACTGTCAGAGGTATGTACTTACATATGTTTAAAATGTATCATTATTTTTAAAGGGTATTTCCAGGAGAAATGATCTTTTTGTCTAAACAAAAATTGTAGATCTAGAGGGATCTCAGATCCAACACAATCAAAAGAACTATGCACCCCATGCTTGATTACTTTGATATGCCTCTACTTGTTATGGCATTATTGTAATCTTATGAATATCCAAGTTGCATTTTGATTTGTTTAATATATCATACTAACCATTGGTCAAGATTAAATTCAAAGTATTAGATTGATTAAAGTTGAGATTATAGAGTTTATTATCTAACCCCGTTTTCTGTCAAGAAAGCATATTATCTTAGTACATAGGAAAGATTGAAGAAAATACTTGTCATCTTGAGTGAAGGAGATTCGAAAGAAAAGAAACAAAATCATTCTTTAGGACAAGACTCCAGGTTCCAGGTTTGATTGATTAAATTGATAAGATTCAAATTTACACATATCAAGTTTGATAACTGCTAAAGACTATAGTTGTGATAGAAATCTTTGAAAATTTTATTATTGAATACTCGGTAGCATGTGAGCACTATTGAGATAAATGCTTACTGTAATCATTTACTAGATATAACTAACATCTCCTCTAGGAGAAACTTATTATTTTGTTTACATGTTACCATGGAGGAATGATTGATCACAACACTAGAAGAGTGTTTCTCTCATTCCTTATTATTGTATTTCTTACTTTTTACCCTTGTTCCAGGCAGTTCACAAGTGATAGATTTAAAGGAGCTACTGTGATGATTCTTCTTGCTATTGTTTTATTATCATTATTCTTGTTTGTTGTTTCTCCCTTATTGTTCTTGTTTCGGGCATGTCACAAGTGATAACCCTAAGAAAGATATAGTGAAGATCACAGGAGGCAACATATTAGATGAGACATGGATATGACTATCTAAGTTGTATACATGATCATATACATCCATGTACCAAAAAAGATGAAGAAGAAGATACTTTTGAGATACATAGTATCTCATATGGAGATTTATTGTAAGGAGGAGAAGGTACTTTTGAGATACTGAACATTAGAATAGAACTCATAGTAGACATGGTGAATGGATAATGAAGCCACCTTGACAAGAAGTAGAATTCTTTTGAATTTTGACTCAACTTTTCGTATTTAAATTTGGTATTCAACACCAAGTATATGCTGTAGAGACTATGAATTTTTTGTAGACTCAGAAGAAATCAAGACTCAGAGTAAGCATGATCTTAGAAAGGATCATATGAGAAAATAGACGTCTTCAAGACTGAAAAACATATTCCATGAGTTGAGAAGACTAGATCATAAATTCAGAGAATTATAGGAGACGTGAAATCTCCTGGGAAGATTCCCTTGTTTTAGTGACAGAGGAGGAATCCAATCAAAAGGATTGGGATATGGTTTTTCCTTAAGACCAAAAGGGAATTTAATAGCGACTTCCAATATTGATCAACAGATCAATCATGTTGAAAATAATAGTCTAGAGATTTACAAATCCTGATTTGTGTCCAGAGGATTCTCATAGCAAGAGGGAGAAGAATATGATGAGACAATTGCTCCAGTAATCGAATAAATAGTTCCAATGTTAATGAATACAAAAAGAACAAAAATGATTCTGATACAGTATGAGATTCAGTGGGAGAAATCCATGTATTTGATATTGCATTGTTTGGACACACCTACCACACTTAGAGGGGGAGGTGAATGAGTGTGGGGCTCTTTTTCCCAAAACTTCCCTCTTACACAAAACTCATTAGTTGGCATTCAACATTTTAATCATTAATCATTGTTGTCATTTATAACTAGTTAGATGTGAACACATATCAGAAACATATATCAACAATATATCATCAACAATTCATCACCACAAGGAACACAAAGAACACAAGATGTATGTAGAATTTTCCATTTTATTATGGACAACAATCCAGAGGGTTTTCAACAACAACTGAATAGAGTACATCTCTACAAGGGCACCAACTCTATAATGAAAGGCTTAACTTACACACTCATCACCAACTGAGATGAGGCAACAATCCTCAACAAATATCAATCTGTCAACACGTACGTGACCTGTCGGTAGTGTAGCCCATGTGTGTACGTGCCCTAGCTCACTGCATCCCGCGTGTGTACGCAACCAGTGTCTACAATAGCCTGTGTATACCTTCTGAACTATTAGTGTTTATCCTTCAAGATCAACTCAGATCTTCTGCAACCAATATATCATTCTCTTTTGTCTCTGACTGTCCAATCTAACCACCAGCCAGTCACAACAAATCCAATCTTTCCAATAGTCTACTCATGCTCCACAATCAATCAATATGAATGTCATCTCAATCATGTATAAATAACTAGTATACCATAGGAATCATCTCATCGCTGAATCACAAGAGTACTTCTCACTCCATCAACCAAATCAACTAAAATGAACTACATCATAGAATCCATACCAAGAATGCCCTAAGCATTCAAAACACACCAAACAATAGTATCCATCAAGACATTAATGTAACCATACCAATGTCTCAGTGCCATATCTGGCCCATAGAATGTAGATCTGGGACCTTCCGTAGTCTTCAACAGGCAGTCATCATCTCAAACACAAATCTTCATGATTTTATCATTGTACATGCCTTGTCCTCATACAGTCTGTGTATGTATGCGCCCTGACCCATTATAACCCACGTACACTTCATAAACTAGGGTTTCTGAAGCTCTGATAATTTTTCCATCCAGATCTCCGACATTACTGAAAATTTGATGCATTCATGAGATCCTCCTCACGCTCTCTTTCTTAGTATAGATATTCAATCACGCTCAAGAGATCCACACCAAATATGCTCTCACAAGAAGCTTTCCATCAATACTCCAAAAGATAATCTCACAAGAATCTCTCCATTGATCCACACTAAAGGATATCTGCAAGAGTTCATTACTATCTTATTTATACTTTCATCCTCTAGGTCACTTAACCTATTTCTAGGTCACTTAACCCATTTCTAGGTCACTTAACCTATTTTCCTTATTTTAGGGTTAACCACTTTCCATAAATATAAAGTTCTCCATTACTTTATTAGTTAAATATTTCTTTCTTGATTTTGTCACTTCTCTTTATTATTTAAATAATCCACCTTGACTTTGTCACTTTACTTTATCATTTAAATAATTATTTATTCTTTTAGGTCACTTTGACTTCTTTGACCTTGGGGGCTTCAAGCCTTCATATGGGGGTCCTCCAACTTCCTAAGGCCATAACTCTCAAACCGTGAGGAGTTATGTGACTTTCCACATACCATTGGAAATGGAATGACAATCACTATCCATCTAGGATAGTTTCACCAACAAGGTCACTTATCTTCATCTCATTATTCTACATTCAAGCATGGGTTCTCTCAACCACAACTCAACCACACCCGTCTTCCCGTGATGGCTTTCACCATAAGGGGACCACTTTGGAGTTCATCCATTTGTACTTCTTATTAATCATGACACAACAATAATGAGTCATCAAACTATGCATAATATATCAAATAATCCATCTTCATCATGTATCAATGACAACTCATTGATCCATCTTCATCATGTATCAATGACAACTCATTGATCCATCTTCATCTATGCATCTTGATTCATCTTCATTGGTTGTATTCCACTTGAAATCTATCATTCTCATCAAGGGTAATACATATCAATCATTAATCAATCAAAAAATCACTTGACATCAATCAATCAAACCATTGGCATCATTGACAACATGATCCGACAATGTCCCCCTTTAGCATTGATGGCAATACCAACATTGATGTCAACACCAATTACCAATCAACATGTAGATAAGGCATGCTCTACATCAATAGTCAATGTGAATATCTCTCCCCATCAATAAACATCAATCACATCAATGTGATTAACTCTCCCCCTTTGACATCAATGGCAAAGGGACATTCTCCTCTTGGGGTTGCTCCCCTTGCTTGAACTCTCCTTGGGGCTGCTCCTCCTATCTTGTTGTCGCTGAATAATCTCTCCCCTTTTGAACAAGGGATATCAATCTGATGTAATGCTGAAAATACATGTATCATGCTCCCTCTATGACCATCACCCCCCTTGGAATTATGCCTATGTTCTCTTTCTTCAAATATAGGGCTCTTTTCTAGGTATGCATCTGATAAATATCTCCTCCTAGAATCATGGGAAGACGAATGACTCCCCTATGGGTATGTCTCCCCTATATTCTCTGCATTATGAATAATGTGCTACCATATAACGATCCTTGGACCTGTTCATGCATCAAACTCATGCCATACCAAGTATCGTGGAACAAAAGATATGTCTATAATGAAAACAAATAATCATGAACAAGATATCATCCATGGAATGTATCCACCATATGCCCACATGTGCATCTACCAATATGACAACATGTGCATCTACAAATTATGCCAAACAAATACCATCTATGAGTGTACCATATCATCACTTGCACCAAGCAAGTATATCAACCATGCATCAACAAGCTATGATGCCCTAATGATGTACAACATGACTATCAAGTCAACTCACAAGCTATGATGCACCATGAAATCCAACATATGCTTCCAATAATACATCATAAGATATATCAATGAAACTCAAATATGTATCATCCATGTACCCCAACAGATCAACATCAATCCATACTCATGGGTTAGTGCCATGCACCCAAGATTTATTTTACATTGTCACCTTACATGATCTAACATAGAACCATGAAAGACCTGCAACAAATAGTGTCAGAACCTGCAATAAACCATGTCAGACCCCACATCACAGAGTTATACCATCACATCAAATTGCAACCACTGTGCATTTCCTCTTTTCCAAGGCTTTACCACATATACATGGTCTGCTGCACAACAACTCGTGTAAGTACGTGACATATACAAGGTCATCCTGTGTATTTATGTGACTAATACCACTTTCACCTGCATGTGCTTGAGTAGATGACTTACTTGAGCTTCCCTTTAGTCTTTCATTCTTTTCTGGCTGCTCTGTCTTCTTCACCCACTTTTGTAGATGACCCTTCTCCTTAGAACTTGAGCTCTGAGCATCCATCTTTTCAAATATGTCCCCCTTTCTAACTTCATTCCTTTTTCTAGACATGATATTTGAATACCTCATCATTGGCTGTATTCTTGTGTTCCAACACTCATGGGATTTATGGCCAAATCTACTACAAATGTAGCATCTCATGGTGTTACAGTGAACAATAATGTGTCCTACTTGATCACATCTCCAACACCTTATGGTGTTATAAAATCTTCCATTGTATCTCCTTTCATAAGCTCTACATTCAAAAGGTTAGTGACCATATCCATTACATGAATAACAATGCTCATGAAAAATACTTTCATACCTTTGCTTTGGTGTACCAAGAGTAGCTTCTTGAGGTCTTCCTTGCTTTGTTCTTTTGAAATTTTCTTTGCCTTGTGTAGATGGTTGTTTTGCAACATTGTCTTCCTTCTTTGATGGACTTACCTCATGATTCTTTGAGGTGCTTGCTTCAACATATGTAGCTTATTATTTGTATCCAAGACCTGATTTATCAAGTGGTGATCTTTGAATTTCCAATATCTCATCCAGGATTTGTGAGCTATTCAAGAATTTGTTTGACTTTTCTACCTTCTTTCTAAGGTCAACAATTTCAGCTTCTAACTTACAACATGACTCTTCCTTTTCATTTATTTGATTCTTCAATAGTTCCTCTAGTCTTTTGGCTTCTTCAATTGTGGTCTTGAGATGGACAATGGTTTCAAAATTTTTTCTAATCTCATCATCTACATTTATCTCTTCTTTTCCATTCTTTAGTTTTTTTATCTCTTCTTCATTTTCTTCTAATTGAGTCTTATTGCTCTCTTATTGTTCCTTGAAAATTTCCTTTAATTTCAATATGTGCCTTAGACTCCTCCTAATAAACTTCTTAGTGTTATCCGAAATATAGTTATAGTCTATATAATAATGATCACTTCTATATCTATATAAACCCTCTTCAACTTCCTTTTGAAGTTTTAATAGATTTTCTTCTATTCTTTTCATGAGATAATTACCATCAAACTTTACACAAATTGTTTCTAGATCTTCTTCTTCACTTGTAGAGAAAAATTCATCATCATCATCATTGCAATCAAGGGTTTTTGAGGGTTCTTTACCTTCATTTGAAATATCTTCATGATATTCCTTTTTGCAACATCAACACATAATTCTTTTCCTTCATTTTAAATGTCTTCAAGATTTTCCTTTGTGCTATCATCACTTGATTTCTTATCTTCACTTGAAATGTTTTCAAGATCACATTTAGAAATAATACAATCAAGGGTTTTTGGATATTCTTTACCTTTAATGATTTTGATGGAGTGATCTTCAATATCTTCCTTCTCCTTCTTTCTTTGACATGTCTCCTCTATCTTTAGCCATAGATCCTTGGAGGAAATTCATTGTCCCATGCTCTCTTTTATAGGGCTTGAGAGTCCACTAAGAATGGTCTTGAGAGCCAATGCATCATTCTTCTTTCCTTCTCTTTGAGATGCAAACTTCGAATTTTTCTTCAATGAAACTGATCCACCAATGACTGCCTTCCAAATAGCTTCTCCCATTTCCTTGAAATGTATTCTCATCTCTATTCTCCAAGTAGAATAGTTTTCCTCATCAAGGATTGGAACTTCATCATCCATTTGTGTGTCTATGGATCTCCTTCAAGCTTGCTAAGGCTTGTAGTGAAGGTCTACTATGATACCAAT
>ML783328.1:1060711-1097839 GCA_009831015.1 Picea engelmannii | reverse complement strand
GGGGGGGGGGGGGGGGTTGAATGAGTATGGGGCTTTTTTCCCCAAAACTTCCTTCTTACACAAAACTCATTAGTTAGCATTAAACATTTTACTCATTACTCATTGTTGTAATTTATAACCAGTTAGATGTGAATACATATCAACAACATATATCAGCAATATATCATCAACAAGTCATCACCAAAAGGAACACAAAGAACACAATATGTATGTACAATTTTTATTTTTATTATGGACAACAATCCAGGGGTTTTTCAGCAACAACTGAATAGAGTACAACTCTACAAGAGCACCAACTCTATAATTCAAGACTCAGATTACACACTCAGCACCAACTGAGATGAGGGAAAAATCCTCAACAAATATCAATCTGTCAATAGGTACATGACCTGTTAGTAGTGTAGCCTACATGTGTACGCGCCCTCGCTCACTACAACCTGTGCTTGTACACGACCAATGTATACAGTAGCCTATGTATACCTTATGAACTATTATGGTTTATCCTTCAAGATCAACTCAGATCTTCTCCAACCAATATATCATTCTCTTTTGTCTCTGACTGTCCAATCTGACCACCAGCCAGTCACAACACATCCAAGCTTTCCAATAGTCTACTCATGCTCCACAATCAATCAATATGAATGCCATCTCAATCATGTATAAACAACTAGTATACCATAAAAATCATGTCACTATTGAATCACAAGAGTACTGCTCACTCCATCAACGAAATCAACCAAACTGAACCACATCATAGAAGCCATACGAAGAATGCCCTAAGAACTTACAACACATCAAATAATAGTATCCATCAAAACATTAATGTAACCATACCAGTGTCTAAGTGGCAGATCTGAGCCCATAGAATGCAGATCTGGGACCTTCCATAGTCTTCAATAAGCGATCATCAGATCAAACACAAATCTCCATGATTTTATCACTGTACACACCTTTTCCTCATACATTCCACGTATGTATGTGCCCTAGCCCATTATAGCCCGTGTACACCTCAGAAACCAGGGCTTCTGAAGCTCTGAGACTTTTTTCGTCAATATCTATGACATTGCCAAAACTTTGATCTATCCATGAGATCCTCCGCATGATCTCTTTCTCATTATAGATATTCAATCATGCTCAAGATATCCACACCAAAGATTCTCTCACAAGAAGCTCTCCATCGATACTCCAAAAGATAATCTCATAGGAAGCTCTCCATTGATCCACACTAAAGGATATCTGCAATATTCCATAGCTATCTTATTTATACTTTCATCCTCTAGGTCACTTAACCCATTTCTAGGTTACTTAACCTATTTTCCTTTTTTTAGGGTTAACCACTTTCCATAAATAGAAAGTTCTCCAATACTTTATCATTTAAATATTTCTTTCTTGATTTTGTCACTTCTCTTTATTATTTAAATAATCCACCTTGACTTTGTCACTTTACTTTATCATTTAAATAATTATTTTTTCTTTTAGGTCACTTTGAATTCTTTGACCTTGGGGGCTTCAAGCCTTCATATGAGGGTCCTCCAACTTCATAAGGCCATAACTCTCAAACCGTGAGGAGTTATGTGACTTTCCACATACCACCAGAAATGGCATGGCAAGCACTATCCATATAGGATAGTTTCACCAACAAGGTCACTGATCTTCATCTCATTATTCTACATTCAAGCATGGTTTCTCTCAACCACAACTCAACCACAAAGCATATTCCCATGAGGGATTTCACCATAAGGGGATCACTTTGGAGTTCATCCATTTGTACTTCTTATTAATCATGACAAGACAATAATGAGTCATCAAACTATGCGTAATATATCAAAGAATCCATATTCATCATGTATCAATGACAACTCATTGATCCATCTTCATCTATGCATCTTGATTCATCTTCATCGATTGGTTTCCACTTGACATATATCATTCTCATCAAGGGTAATAAATATCAATCATTAATCAATCAAACAATCACTTGACATAAATCAATGACATCAATCAATCAAACCATTGGCATCAATGACAACATGATCCAACAACGTTAGCTCCATGAAAGAAGAAAACCTACCTTTAGTATCAACCACTCTCAGTTTCAGATGAATTTGTTTCCATGATAGAATAGAGGAGCTACTCTAAGAGTTTAGCATATACAATGAGAATAGAGCAGTCATTCTCATCTTTAGAAATAGCAACAGCATGTGCAGAGTCCTAGTTTAGAAGGAAAAGTTACATAAAAAGTAGAGGACATACTCTCTTGAAGTGAGACAAATAGTGCTTCATAGAAAGCACATAGAACCAACACATGATTATGCAGATTGAGTTGCAACTGAGAAAGTGTACCAAGTTGGTACAATGTGATGTGAAAATTTAGTTTCGAAGTATAGGACAGGAAGACTCATGTTTGCAAGTTGAAGCAAGCTCCAAGAACTTGGTATGGAAAGATTGATAGTTTTTTTATGAGCTTGGGCTTTACCAAGAGTAAATATTATCCCAACCTTTACTTCAAAATTGAGAATGATGGACCAGTTATATTTATGCTATATATAGATGAATTATTCTTGACATATGAAGAAAATATCATCACATATTGTAAGAAGAATATTTCCACTAAATTTGAAATGTGTACCTAGGCATGATGCACTATTTCTTAGGTCTTGAAGTATGGAAAATCCCAGAAGAAATTTTCCTTAGTCAAGGAAAGTATGTTTTGGAAATTCTGAAGAGATTCGATATGGTGTACTCTAGAGCCATGTCCACTCCTACAGAGATGAATCTAAATTTATTGGATGGTACTTCGTCAAAAATAGTTGATGTTTCTCTATACAGACATATGATTGGTTTGTTGATGTATCTGCTGAATACCAGGCTAGATATATGCTTTGTTGTGAACACATTGAGTTAGTATATGGTGGGGCCTAGACATGATCACCTTGTAGTTGCGAAGCATGTGATGTGATACCTTAAGGGTATGTTGGATTATGGTCTCTGTTATAATGGAGATCATGACTTCAAATTATATGGTTATATTGATTCATATTGGGCTAGAAGTGCTTCAGATAGAAAAAAACTTCAGGATGTTGTTTCAGTTTGGGGTCAACCATGACTTCATGGAAAAGTAGGAAGAAATCCAGTATTAATGTCAATACGATAGACACAGAGTACATTTCAGCAGGCTCTACCAGTTGTGAAGCCATATGGATTCAGATGTTGTTGATAGGTCTATTTGACCTAAAGATGGATGCTACCGTGATTTTTTTTGATAACTAGAGTTGCATAAAGATGACATAGAACCCAAAATTCCACGATAAGATGAATAACATTGAGATCAAGTACAACTACATTCCTAACTTGGTATAGAAGGGAGTTGTAAATCTCCAATATGTTGGCATAAATAAGTAGGTTGCAGATGTGTTAACTAAGCCTCTATCTTGTGTGAAGTTTGAGTACTTCTGATACAAGCTTGGTGTTGTCTGAAAGGGCCTCCCTTGAAATATGGAGTGATGTTGATGATACTATGGTATCCTAACCAACAACAGGTATCTCAGTTAGGATTTTATATCCTAGGGGACTGATCATCCCTGGGAAAATCCCAAAGTTTTGGTAAGGATGGTTTGTCAAAGTACTTGTACATGTATATGTTGGCTTTGGTCAGTAGTGGTATCTTAGTTAAGATTTTATGTCCTAGGGGATATTATGATTCCTTGGCATATCTTGAAGGTACTGTAAGGAAAGAATGTCAAATTACCACGTGGTATCTTTTTAGGATTTTATATCCTAGGGAGTCTTATGATTCCTGGGAAAATCTTGAAGGCCTAGTAAGGATGTTTTGTTAGAGTAGCACAATTGTTGTTGTCGATGCACCTGCCTCATTTTTTTACCACATATAGATGTTGATCTTCCATATTCATGTTGTTGATGATGTTATTCCATCTTCGTGTTGTTGACGATGTTGTTGTTCTGGCTTCATGTTGTTGATGTTGATGTTCTAGCTTCGTGTTGTTGATGTTCTAGCTTCGTGTTGTTGATGATGTTGTTCCAACTCCGTGTTGTTGATTTTGTTGTTCCAGCTTCGTGCTATTGATGTTGATGTTCCAACTTCATGTTTTTTATGATGATTATGTTACTGTAGTTCCACGTTGTATATGATGATGATGTTCAATTTCTACTGATGTTGATGATGAGAATTTTTTTTTGATGACCTATAGATATGACCGAGAGTGTTCCCAATGTTGATGATGATGTACCCTCCTCTTGATGATGTATTGATTCCACTCAGTTTTTATTGATGTTGTCAATAGAATACCCTTCTTGTTAAGGGGGGGTGTTGAAATATTGTAACTTCGAAGAATATTCTACTTATATTTGAGTGATTATTGTATAGATCAAATCCCCTTTTGTGGGTTGGTCAACATGTATTTGTATGGTGGTATTTGTAAATTCTTCCCCTAGTAATTGTTAAGTGGTTTTAGCCACTTCTAGGAGAAGTCGGATCCACTAAGTGAAGAGTCACAACCCTAGTTCCACCTCACGACTTCTATTTATATGTGAGGATGGTGTCTCCTTTGTAAACACACCACACTAGCTATGGAACTATGAAGAAGTGTTCAAGTCTTGGAGGAACTGCTACTGCAACTAAGTGTGACATCAAAGAGAGTTCTTGGTCTATGTCATGGTATTTCGTGGGTAAGTGGTGCCCTACTCTTCCTAATGAAGGAGTAGAGGAGGATCTTATGTTTGGTATTTGGTCTATCTATATTAAGGAAGTTTTGTTGGGTTTTCTCCCCCATGAGGGTTTCCGAGGATAATTTGTGTGTCTCTATTGTTTCTATTATTGCCTCTCTTTCAGTGATCTTATTTATGCAACTAATGTGCTAAATGTTTATAACAATTAAAGAAGAACCGTAATTGCTAGCTGTGTAAGTAAAAACTTCAACAAATACAAAGCAAGTGTCTTTAAAGAAAGTAAAAAGTGTTCTCCCTTCAAAGATGACTGGGATTGGCTCCTGCAGAAAATAAATTGAAAGGCATGGAAGATAAGAGAAGGACAACCAAGAATCAACCTAAATCCCACAAAACATTGAGTAGACAAAGGAAAATTTATAAATGATTGTAGCATAAATGGATAGAATAAAAACTGAAGAGTAGAGTTTATGTTTGACTCACTGTGATGGAGAAATATCATATCTTCACTTTCTTGCAGTTGGCTCCTTTGAATACATTTTTTGTGGTTGAGGTGGCATAACTACTCTAATTGTTTCTCGATTTTCTGGTTCATTAATTTCAATTAACTCCTTTTTCAACCATTCTTCAATGTACTCTCACAAAGGTGCCACAATGATTTTATGTTTGGTTTTAATCTCAAACAACTGTCTTTTGAATTCCCTCAGGTCTAATTCTGATTGATGCAATGTGCCATCCACTTCATCATTTCTGTTGATATACCAAACCAACCATATTTCAACTTCATCCTCAAAAAATTCTATTGTTTCGGTAAATTCATTATCCCAAGAAACCTTTAATGCTTTAAGTTATCCCATTAAAGATTCTTTTTTTAAGATCATGGTATCCATCAATAAATTAGGACCATATAATTCCTTGGTAAGACCCACAAGATTAATAAATAAATCACTCTTTTTATTCCTTAGGGCCTCAGTTTCATTTATCATTTCTCTTAATTATTTAATTCTCCTTAACCAACAGGAATTAATTTGATTCATACAATAAGGAAAAGGGGGTTTTTGTTCCTTTCTCCAGGATTCATTTAAACTAGAAGCTTTAGTTGAAAATGTATTTACATCTTCCTTGAAAAATCCTTCATCATTCTCTAAATATTTTTGCATATATTATTTGAAATTATCTATTCTAGAGGAAAAGATACCAATATTTTTGGCAAGCTCTCAAACTTCCCGAGTTATATCAACCTTTTTTTGTCAGTGTTTCATGGAAACCTACACATGATACCTAGCTAAACCATACACAAACAAAGCTTATCAAGAAAAAGGAAGAGAGATACAATATGAAGAATGAGAATCAATGTACAGTATGATATGTTCAATGAGTGAGTGATATTCAATCATATAGGAAATGACATCTTATCTTAGGAATGCATGCATAATAGTGATGATCTAAAATTAGAAAGTCTAAAATAGAACTAGTTAGTTAACTCCCACTGAACTAGTGTGCCGAAAATAAAAATTTCTCCCAACACCCCCCCTGAAAATCACTATGGAGTAAAGAATGAGTCCCCACTACTAGGCCATATTAGGTACTCATGTACAATGCAACTAATGAACACTAAATACAAGTGAGGAAAGAGGGAAAACCATGTGGGAACAAAACCCCCCCTCAAAAGACAATGCATCAAAAGAAGAAAAGACAGTTGTTAGGCAACTGCGTTCTTCACTACAAGACAATCCCACAAAGTTTGAAACTTTTTCCCAGTGAAGGTATTGGTGAAAATGTTGACAGTCTATTCATAGGAAGGAAAAAACTGCAAATCAATGATCCTATCATGTACTAAATCTCTAATGAAATGCATGGGGACCTTAATGTGTTTGGTTCATTGTCGTTGTATTGGATCTTTGAAAAATGTCAGTGTACTTTGATTTTCACACCATATGATAGTAGGATAGTGAAACTGGATACCAAGCTCGGTAATGAAGTGATAAAGACAAAGTGTTTGAATGAAACAATTGACTACTCCTTTGTACTTAGCCTCTACGGAATATAAAGCAATGGTTGATTGCTTCTTACTTGACTAGAAAATTGGGCCTGACCCCAAACTGAGAGTGTACCCAAATGTGGACTTGTTATCTGTTTTGTCACTAGCCCAATATGAATCTGTAAATCCTATGAGATCTAATGCACAACTATCTGCATAGTGAATCCCATAACTCATGTTGCCCTGAACATATTTGAGGATGTGCTTGGAATCCTTCCAATGAAGATCATATGGTTCCTGCATGTATTTGGAAACTACTCCTACCACGCATGATATGTTTGGACGAGTGTGGGTGAGATACATAAGACTCCCCACTAACTGTCGATACAAAGTGTTGTCCACTAATGGTGTATCCCTACCATCCTCAAGTATGATCCCATATAAGAAGAGACTTACAGTCTATCATGTGGAGTCTATCCAGAAGATCTTTGACATACTTAGCTTGAGAAAGTTTGATACCAGAAGAATCCTGAATAATATCAAGACCAATAAAGAAGTGTAGTGGACCCATGTCTGTCATAGAGAACTTGTCATGCAAAATATCTTTGACTAAATAAATGGTTGAAGAAGAGCTACCAGTTATCAAAATATAATCAACATAGAGTACTAAAATCATCACAGAGTTAGTAGTCCTCAACATGTAAACATTGGAATCATATTTACATCTAACAAAATCATGTGAAAGAAATTAAGAATCCATCTTTTCATACCATGCTCTATGTTCCTGCTTGAGGCCATAGAGAGACTTCTTCAGCTACATACTAAAGATGAGTTTTGAATGAACCCCTATAGCCACTCCATACAGATCTCCTATTAAAGGTTTCCATGAAGAAAAACATTCTTCACATCCATCTGGTGGACGTCCCATCCTTTGGATGCTACAATGGCTAGACACAAGCGAATGGAGTCCATATTTTCTACATGAGAAAAGGTATCATCATAATATATCCCATGAATCTGTTTAAATCCTTTTGCAACTAATATGGCCATGTACCTTATCACCTAACCATTTTATTTTCTCTTGGTCCTATAGACCCATTTTCATATGACAAGTTTCCTCCCTGGTGGAAGTAGAACCAGATCCCAAGTTCGATTCTCTAGGAGAGATTCATGCTCCTCCTGCATGGTTGCTTCCCATAGTGGATTCCCAACAACCTCACTATAGGTATGTGGATCATGATATTGAACCATATAGCAATGCATGGGAATCATTGGTTCAAAAGATGAAAGTACATGAGAAGGATTCACATGCTAAGATTGATTCCTCTTCGAAAGCAATGGATCCCCTGCAAGTTATCTTGTTGCCTGAAGTGTGTAATATGCCCACTTGGGAATTTGTTGAAACTCTGACATTGGATCCTCATTTGGTTGTACTACCTTCTCATATGCATGTACATAATCCTATGAATATGTAGCATTTGAGTGTGTGGAATCATCATCTCTGATGTCTGGAACTGATGGAAGCACAAGACTCTCTACCTGTTGCACTAGAGGTGCATGTAAAAGACTCTCCTCAAAATGAACACTATGATCAATGATGACCTGGTCTGTAGAGGAATCAATCAATCTGTACCCCTTCACATCATCTAGATATCCCACAAATATGCAAGGTGTGCTCTGTGGTTCTATGGTTTTTCTCTTTTCATAAGGAATATGAGCCCATGCTCTAGATCCAAAGAGGCGGAAGTGTGTGACATCTGGTTTTTCACCTGTCCAAGCCTCAAAAGGTGTCCTATCCTCAACATATATGTTATGTTCTATGTTCTATATGTAAGAAGCACAGTTAAGTGACTCAGCCCAAAGGTTGGAAGGAAGTGATCTTGCATGCAACATGAAACTGGTCATCTCCTTGAGAGACATGTTCTTCCTTTCAGCAACTCCATTCTGTTGTGGAGAGTATGGAACTGTGTGCTGCAACTGGATACCAGCTTCATGACAAATATTCTGAACAACTTTGTTGATATACCCCCCATTTTTTGTACGTAGGATCTTGATTTTCTTCCTAGTTTGTGTCTCTACTAGAGCTTTGAAGTCTTTGAGATGTTCAAAGACTTCATACTTTTGTCTAAGAAAATAAACACAAGTATAGTGTGAGTAATCATCAATAAGTGTAAGAACATACCTTGCTTTGTTGATGGACGAATATGGAAATGGACCCATGAGATCATTGTGAACAAGATCCAAGGAAGAGGAGGCTCTCCTTTCCTTCCCCTTTTCAAACTTCTCTTCACGATGCTTGCCAAGAATGCATCCTTCGCAAACCCCTTCAAAAAATTGAATGTTTGGCAAGCCTTTGACCATTCCTTGCTTAGAAATTCGTTGCATGTACCTAAATTTTAAATGACCAAATATCTCATGCCATAGTCTACTACTCTCATTAACATGTGTAAGTAGAAAAGAGGAGTCATAGTCAGTAAACTTAGTTAACTTATACAACCGTGATTTATGATCTACCTCATCAACTGCAATAATGGAATTGTCATGCATGTTGATTACTATAACTGAATCTGATGTAAATTCAAACCTTTTACCTGTTTGAGTGATCTGATAAATGGAGAGAATATTTATAGAAAGATTTGGAACATGTAAAACATTCTCAAAACTTCCATTAGGGAGTTCCACTCTTCCCTCTCCTACAACTACTATTAGAGTATCATCCCCCATGAGAATAGGAGGTCCAGAGCATGAACTCAAAGAAGTAAAAACTTAGTCTTTAGCTTCCATATGATGGGATGCACCATAATCTATAATCCAAGAATAATATGAGGAATTAATTGCAACAAGAGCATGATGATTACCTTTCTTAGGAGCATTATTTTCTTCCTTCTTCTTCTTGACTCTCTCTAGAATGAATTTTCCAAGGTTGTTATATTGAAGTTTTTGTACCATAGGATCGATCTGTTTCTTCATGAATGTGGATTCTTCATGATTTGGTTTATTGAAATATGTGCATTTATTTCCCTTCTTATTCTTCCCTTTTGAATTTGAACAATCTTTGGAACCTGAAGAATCCTTGAAGGGTTTGGAATATCCTTCCTTCTTTGACTATGGATGTAATAACTCCTTTCGTTTCTGCTTTGATTTCTGATCGAATGACCCTTTGACATCATGCATGGTGAGTGCATGTGCTTTGGGATATTTCATGAGGCCCATATATATGATTTTTGTCTGCTCTTGTGTGAGATACTCAATGGACTAAGCCATTGTTGGCATTTTCCAATTTGTTCCCAAAAGACATTAGCTAGAATGGAAATTGGAGACATATACAGTATATTATGTTCCTATCTTGGCCAAGATTATTAGAATGATTTGTTTCTCTTGTGTAGACTTGTCAATACCACATTCATCCAAGATAAATATCAAATATTTAAATTTAGTAAATAAATCATGTATATTATCAAAACTTTTAGGGTCTAAGGTATTGAACTCTACCTTAAGCATATGACCTCTCATCTCATCCCGCTTTCCAAATAGTCCTTCCAAGGTGTTCCAAATATCATTTGGATTCTTTCATGTGGAAAAATGAAACCATAAATCAGTGGATATTAACTCAAGAAGTAGTCTAGTGGCCTCATCATTACGGTTCACCCATCTGGTCTTCTCAAGCACTGATGTAGGTTTTGTTTCTATCACCATCATCAAATTATACGATCCTTTTATTTTGAGTTGGAATGCAACCTTCAAATTCCATTCAAAATAGTTGTATGGTGTGACTATTATCACCAGAATTGATTGAATAATTTGCATTGTCTCCATCCCTGCTATTGATTTTGAAAATATCCTGAAAACCTAGATCGCGAATTCAGAGATATGACGGATGGTTTTATGGCAACTATAGATATGATAAAACAACTATATTTCCTAGAATATGATGTGGGTTTTGGAGAGTTTTGGTGATTATAATACCTATGTTGTACATCTTTGGTCAAAATTTCATCCCGACCCAGATCGTGGATTTTGCAATATACTATTTTATTGATGAAAACCAATTTTCTAGAGGGCAGTTGAATCGTCACACCTTAAAGAAGGATAAGTGCGATGATGATGAATCGTTGCACCCTAGAGAAGGATAAAGTGTGATAATTGTGAAAAAATGAATCGTTGCACCCCAGGTGAATAATACGTTGCGACGATGTCGCACCTTGACTGTGTATGGGCTGCGCTTGTCACACTCTTCGATAGGGATAGGCTATGACAATTCCAATTGTCGCACCTTTCGATAGGGATAGGTTGCGACGATAGTGGAAACTAGGTTTACTCAATAATTAAATCCTCTTTTTCTCTTCTCTCAATTTTATGGGTTGCTCCAAGAAGCTCGGCTTTGATACCATGTCAATGTTTCATGGAAACCTGCACAAGAGACCTAACTAAATCATACACAAACAAATCTTATCAAGAAAAGGAAGATATATACAATATGAAGAATGAGAATCAATTTATATTGTGATCTATTCAATGAGTGAGTGATATTCACTCATATAGGCAATGACATCCTATATTAGGAATGCATGCATAATAGTGATGATCTAAAACTAGAAATTCTAAAATAGAACTAGTCAGTTAACTCCCACTGAACTAGTGTGTTGAAAATAAAAATTTCTCCAACATTTTTGTATGGAATCACCAACATATTTTCTTACATCTTTCAACAAACTTGATGAACCTTTGTATTTCGTACTTATTTATGGGATCTCCTCCAATTCAAGTATAGGTTGCATAGAACTTAAAGGTTCTAGGAACAATGGTTTTGGTACCAGAACAACTTTTAATTATTTTACTCTTTCATTGAATTCCGAATTCTCTTTCTCCATTTTTTCAATCGACTGTATTAATGAATTTCTAGTAGCTCCATGAAAATATGCAATTTTAGATGGTGCTACTCCATCCAAGTCAATAGAATATTTCCATCATTCATATGACTTTTTATTCTTGATATTAACATTTTCTAATAGTAACTTTTTGGTTTCACGATTGTAAGTTGCATGGTGTAGAGTGACAAAATCCTCTTAAAATATATCGAGATCCTAAGTCATAATAGAATCAACTATTTCTCTCATCTCTAACAACCTTTTTGAAGACTAGTCAGGTTCTTAAATGATTTCATCCATGTCCATACCCTGGAGACTTTCCTGGTCTTCTAGTGCGTTTATTTCCATTGATGACATATTTCTTTTTCTTTTTATAGGAGTGTGTGCAACATGTGTTTTCTCAAGGATGTTTCTTGGTGGGTTTTTATCTCTATCATCATATGATACTCCAACTAGTGTTTTTCTAGTATCCATTCCATTGGCTTTGTTCTTCAGTCTTGATGGAGTGCTTCTTTGAGACGTTGTCGGTGAGTTAAGGTTTTGATTTGTTGTTTATTTTTCGTGTTGTTTGTTGTTCGTTGTGGAGCCTGATTATCTTCATGATTTAGAGGTCTTTGTTTTTAGCCATGTTTATAACCCATGAAGAATTTACACCCCAAAAGAATGTACACTCCTCAACGCAGGGGAGCGTAGGGGGGGTTACACCCCCTGCAGGGTCCAGGGGAAAGCGAGCCCCCGACGTGGGTTTGAGGGACAACGTTCTCCGATGAGGGTTCGGGGTCGAAGCCCAGAAAGGAAAATTTTTCTTGTAAATGTATATTGTAATTTCATAGTAAATCTGTAGCATTCATTATAAGGTCATAGATCTGAAGGTAGAAGTTATGTTAGAGATTTTTTCCCTAGAAGGCAACCCTCTTTTATGAGGGAAATTTATTCTAGCTATGTATGATTACAAATATTTTATTTTTAGTGAGGATATTGTGACAGGAAGAAGAGGAAGTTATAATGGGTGTGTTGTAGGTTGTATCCCTTCATTTGCTGGATAATAATAAAGGAAGGACCTGGAAATTTCTCTGGTGGAAATAACCAACAATGGGTGAAGAACGCATATCTGTGTCTCTATTGTATTTTGTATATTTTGTGTTTTATTTCCACATTTGTTTTATTTTATTGCTCCATATCATATTTTTCTAACAACTGGTATCAGAGTGAAAGGTAACTTGCAGGAAAAAAAGGTTCTTGGTTCGAGTTGGAGCAATGACGGAAGATGAAAATTTTAGGGTCGAGAAACTTAACGGCCAAAACTACTAGTTATGGAATATGAAGATGGAAGATTATATATATCAGAAGGATTTATTCGTACCATTGGGTCGAATAACAAAAACTTCGATGACCATGAAGGATGAAGAATGAGAGGTTATTGACATAAAGGCACGAGGAACAATACGACTGATCCTGGTGGCGTTAGCGGCTTTCAATATTTTGAAAGAAAATACAACAAAGAAGTTGATGGATGCATTGGATAAACTGTATGAAAAACCCTTAGCGTCCAATAAGGTATTTCTAATGAAGAGATTATTTAATATGAAGATGTTAGAAGGTGGGTCTATTGCAGATCATTTAAATGAGATTAATAGGGTTACTAATCAACTAAGTTCTATAAAAGTGGACTTTGATGATGAGGTCATGGCTCTTCTAATCTTGTGCTCATTTCCAGAAAGATGGAATGACTTGGTCATGGTTGTAAGTAACTCTATCTCTGGTTCACATAATTTAAAATGTGATGATGTTGTTGGTGTTATCCTTAGTAAGGAAATGTGATGAAAAATAACATGTGAGACATCAGGTAATGCCTTGAACATGGAGAAAATGGGAAGAAAAAAGTATAGAGGAAAGGGCTCAGGGAACCACATGAATTCTAGGAAGGGAAGATACAAATCTAGACTTAGAAATATAGAGTGCTAGAATTGTGGAAAGAAAGGACATCTGAAGAAAGACTGCAGAGCTCCAAAGAAACAAAGAGATGGACAACATGAAAAAAATCAGAAAGCAAATGTAATAGGTGATGTGTTACAATATTATTTGATTCTTTCTATAGATGATATTTATGATTCTTGGGTATTAAATTTAGGGGCTTCACTTCTTGCCACACCCCATAGGAAACATTTTCTATATTATGTTCAAGGTGATTTTGGACAGGTTCATTTGGGTGATGCACCATGAAAAATTGTTGGAATGGGAAAGGTTAAAATAGAGAAAAACAATGGAAACCAATGGTGTTTTAAAGAGGTAAGACATGTTACAGATCTAAGGAAAAATATAATTTCAACAGGGTAGTTGGCAAGTGAATGTTGTATATCCATATTTACAGATAAGGTGTTGAAGGTCACCAAATGATCATTGGTGATAGAAAAAGGAGGGAAGGTAGGTACATTGTATTTATGTATTGGTAATACTGACTCTTCTATCTCTTTAGCTTCTACAGGAGTGGATACAACACTATGGTATCATAGGCTTGGACACATGAGTGAGAAGGGGTTGAAGATACTTCACAAACAATTTTTTTTCCAGATATTAAACAGATTGATTTGGATTTCTATGAGCATTGTGTTTATGGAAACCAAAAGAGAGTTAGATTTCTCAGAGTCGGAAACTTGTGCATACAGATGTATGGGTGTAAGTTTTAAACCTTTGAAGTAAAGCAATGCATATAGATTCTTAAGAAAAAATTAATAAGTTTTAAACCTGTGAAATAAAGCAATGCATATAGATTCTTAAGAAAAACAAAAATTAATCAATGGCTCATACACATAGTACACAGAGATTTATACCGAAAACCCTTAACCGAGAGAAAACCTTTCAACTCTTAATTGTATTAATTTCACCATTCACCATACAATATATAAAAAAAATTAGGTATTCTGTAGATACCAAAACCCTAATCCCTTAATTTGGGATTAATTTAGAAAACCGCTAAAAATAGCAAAATCCGCTAAAAATAGAAAATACCATCCAAAAAAAAAGATTTTTGGGCGTTGCCCCGAACACTGCACGTAACCAGGGGGGCCCATACCTGGACCCCCCTAGGAAGAACCCAATGCACATGACACAAAGAGCACTACTAGAGGGACCGTCAGACACAATTGTCTAATCTGACGTGCCCACACACACACATGCAAAGAATATAACATATACCCAATAATGGGGACCATCTCATGTATCATCTCTTGGTGAATCTTGTTATTATGTTACTTTTATTGATGATGCAACTAGAAAAAATTGGGTTTATTGCATTTGACAAAAATCCATTTTTTTGATACTTTTAAGAAATGGAAAGCTTTGGTTGAGAGCGAGACAAGAAAAAGGTTGAAGTGTGTTAGATAAAAAAATGGAGATGAATATTGTAGCAAGGAGTTTGATGATTATTGTTCATACCATGGGATTCATAGAGAGAATACAGTTCCGGGAACACCACAAGAAAATGGTGTGTCAGAAAGGACGAACAAGACAATCATGGAGCGTGCAAGGAGTGTGAGATTGCATGTTGGTTTGCCCTTACAATTCTGGGAAGATGTTGTAGATATTGTTGTTTACTTAATAAATAAAGGACCTTCAAGATATTTGGATGGTAGAATTCTAGAGGAAGCATGGACAGGTAAAAAGGTAAACTATTCTGTTTTGAATACTTTCGGTTGTGAAGCATTTGTCCATATTGATAAAGAAAATAGAACAAAGTTTGAGGAAAAATCCAAGAAGTGTATTTTTATTGGATATGATGTTAATGATTTTGGTTATCTCTTATGGGATTATGAAAACAACAAAATCATTAGGAGTAGATATGTCATATTCAATGAGAAGGTCATGTACAAAGATCAATTGCAGGGAAAGAAACATGAAAAAGAAAAACTAGAATACACAGTGCTTGATGAGATCACTGAAAAACAAAATCCAAAGGAACCAGAAAATCAAAATGTACAACAACAAGAGAAACATGTACCTCCAACTCATGCAAGTGTTAGAATATCTACCAAGTTAAGTAGACCCCCTGAATGATACTCTCCTTAATTGTATTATTTATTGTTGACTGATTTTGGTGAACTAGAATATTATGAAGAGGCAACGCAGGTACATACCAAAAAGAAGTGGGAGAAAGGAATGAAAGAGGAAATGGATTCCTTGGTAAATAACTAGACTTGGGACTTGGTTCAGTTTCCTGCAGGAAAAGAGCATTGTAGAATAAATGGGTTTACAAGTTGAAGGAAGAACATGGACAAAAAAATAGTACAAGGCTAGACTTGTTGTAAAGGGGTTTGCACAAAAGAAAGGTATATATTTTGATGAAATATTTTCCCATGTTGTTAAAATGACTTCAATTAGGACTATTTAAAGTCTTATGGAAGTAGAATATTTACATCTTGAACAATTAGATGTAAAAACAACTTTTCTCCATGGGGATTTGGAGGAATAGATCTATATGAAACAACCATAGGTTTATGAGGTCAAAGGGAAGGAGAATTTGGTATGAAGGTTGAAGAAGAGCTTGTATGGTCTAAAGAAAGCTCCAAGGAAATGGTATTTGAAGTTTGACAGGTTTATAACAGAACAAAGTTATAGTAGATGTCATTCTAATCACTGTGTTTATTTTAAAAGGCTAGAAAATGGAATATATATTATCTTTCTATTGTATGTAGATGTCATGCTTGTTGTAGGGTCTAATATGCAGGATATAAATGGTCTAAAGAAGAAATTAGATAATTCATTTCCGATGAAGGATTTGGGTGCTGCAAAGAAAATCCTTGGTATGAGAATAACAAGAGATAGGAAAAATAAAAAAATGATATTGTCTCAGGGTGAGTACATAAAGAAGGTGTTGGAGAGGTTTAGAGTGCAGAATGAAAAACCAGTTAGTACAACTTTGGCCAACCATTTCAAATTAACTAAGGAAATGTGTCCCAAAACATAGGAGGAGATAGAATACATGTTCAGGGTCCCTTATTCATTAGTAGTTGGAAGCTTGATGTATGCGATGGTTTGCACAAGACCAGATATTGCACATGTAGTGGGAGTTGTGAGAAGATATATGAACAATCCAGGTAAATAACATTGGGAGGCAGTAAAGTGGATTCTCAAGTATTAGAGAGGTACTTCTACTCATGCATTATGTATTGGAGTTTCATACATTGTTCTACAGGGATATCTTGATTAAGATATGGTAGGTGATAAAGATAGTAGGAGGAGAATGATAAGGTATGTTTTTACTATAGGTGAAATGACAGTAAGTTGGATTTCAAAACCGTAAAAGGCTGTTTCACTTTCAACAACAGAAGCATAGTATGTTGTTGCTAGAGAGAGTAATAAATAAATTATTTGGTTACACAGGTTTATGGAGGAATTGGGAAAGAAGAAAGAGAATAACAGGTTGTATTGTGATAGTGAGAGTGCCAATCATCTTGCAAATAACTCAACCTTCCATTCGAATACTAAGCATATAAAACTCAGGTACCATTTCATACGATCTGTCTTGGAAGATGGACAATTGAAGTTGGAAAAGATACACACTAGCCAAAATCCTGCAGACATGTTAGCAAAGGGAGTAACTAAGGATAAACTAAGTTCTTGCTCAATTTCAGTTGGTCTTCAAGATTGAAGATGAAGATGAGAAATTTTCTAGGTGAAAGAAGGTTCATATTCCAATAGATACAACAACGGTGGAGTTGTTGAGATCAATCTCCAAGTGGGATATCTTTTATTGTGGAGCCTGATTATGTTCCTGATTCAGAGGTCTTTGTTTTCAACTGTGTTTATACCCCATGAAGAATTTACACCCCAGAATAATGTACACTCCTCAATGCAGGGGAGTGCAGGGCAGGGTTAACCCCCTGGTGGGGTCCGGGGGAAAGAAGCCCCCCGAATGGAAAATTGCCTTGTAAATGTATATTGTAATTTCATAGTAAATCTGGACCGTTCATTATAAGGTCACATATATGATAGGTGGATAATAATAAAGGAAGGACCTGGAAATTTCTCTAGTGGATGTAGCCCACACTGGGTGAACCACATATATCTCTGTCTCTATTGTATTGTGCATCTTCTCTATTTTATTTACACGTTTGTTTTATTTTATTACTCTACGATCCTATTTTTCTAATAGTTTGTATCCCTCATTTGTACTATTTACTTCTCATGTATTCTTTGAATTTTGGTAGGCTGCTAATTCGTGGAGATCCAAATTATCTTCGCCACCTTCTTGGAATTGTTTAATTCTAATAAAGTGTGAAGCATACCCGACTAACTGCATATGTGTGGTGAATTTTATATCTGGGACAAAAACTTCAAAAAGTTTGACTTCCTTCAAACCCATTTGTTTGTGATGTTCTCCCAACTCGTATAGATCAGTTATGTTTTTAACAATATAATCCCCAATCTTCCATGGTAGGGGTACAAATTGTTTTTTCCTTTTGTCATGGAATAAACAAGCCCAAGTTTTGTATTTCTTGCATACTTCTCCAAAAAATAGTTTATCTAATGTATAAAATGGTAAGAGGAAAGGTTTTTCCTTACTCCCAAATACTATAATTATAGTGAATTCTTCAGACAACTCATAAATCCCTTCTCTAGTGAGGAAGGAAGTTGCTTGTAAGGATAGCCTTGATGTGCTCTATCCAGATATTAACCTTTTGAATTCTAAGATGAAATTGTTGTGGTTTGGGTAAAAACTGTATTGGGCCTTATGTCTGTACCAATTTGAATACCACGCATAAAATGGCTCTAAATTAAAATACACATGTTTTTCACAAGGAAAATATTCAAAAACATGGCCATAAGCAATGGAGAAAATCAGGTTAGAAGCCATATAGAATTTATGGGTCTTTTTGAGGTTATTCAACTGGAAAGAAATTTCACTCTAAATGAGATAACCCCAATCGATGATATCTTTTTCATGCATGGAATAATGCATAGCATATATGACATTTCTTGTTAAAAACATAGTAGATTCCAATTCGAGAATGTAGGAAAATAGCCAAGAAAATTCTTTGTATGGGTATTTGAGCAAGTTTACCTCAATTATAGAAGTACAAGAGTTGTAGGTTGGATCTTCCAAATAGTTTCTCAACAGTTTGTTCCCTCCCTTATGTTGCTTTAAAAATTCATTAGATTCATCGCTATTGAATCACATAGTTGGCGCAGGTAGTCATAAAATTTTAGAAAATGCTGAGGGAACTAAAGAAATGGGTTGACGACTTTGCATTTGAATTATTCTTCGTTTAGAAACAAATTTGTCTACACACCATTGAATGATCTCTTTCATATGAGTTACTTCTGGAACACATCCCACTAATGTGATTTATGAGGTCCAGATTAGGTTCTCCTTCTTCCTAGCTGTAGGAATAATTTTTTAGTACTTGTATTCCCTAGACCACTAGAATTGTTGATCTTCATGACCAAGAGTGTTCAATGTATATCTAAAAAATACTTCCTTCTTCTTACTTGAAATATTTTCTCCTTTTTACAAAGATGGTGCTACTATCAATACTTATAGGTTGGGATTTTTATTTTATTTAAATTCCACTACATATTTCCTTGGTAACTCAATAAACTGTAGATAATTCTTTAAATTTCATCAGTTTTCATGGGACTTGCATTTACTATGACCCTTAATCAATGCATTGTTCATTAATAACAACATTATGATTTTACGAGTGGTGGATGATGTGGAAAGGGTAATTAATTTGACGGGAAATGGTTATTTGATCATATGATAAACAAAAAGTGTTAAGTATGGAGGTGTAAAATGATGTATGGGAAATGTTACGAAAATGCAGACTTGAGGGGTTTCGGGGTTGCGAACTTAAACACTTGCCAAACAATCTTTGAGAAAGGGTGACAATGACCGCATTGAGATTCGTGAATACGGTTAAGTGTTGGGAGAAATGAGGACTTGTGGGGTTGTGGACCTACGAGTCATAGAAAAGTGATGAGGAGTAAGGATATTTTCTCCACAATGAGAAATATGGCTACGTATGAAAATAAGTAAAAAGTGGAAAGTGGATGCAGACCTGTGGATTTGCGGAGGTGTAAACTTAGGAAAGGATTTAGGGATGGCACATGGCTCTGAATCCACATTTCTTGAATTTTTACTAAGTACCAAAATAAAATGTAAAATGAAATGAAGTAAGATTATTGGTGAGTTCATGGTTGCGTATATGAGTAAGTCAAAAAAATATTTAAGCATTGTTATGCAGCTTCACATCCGCAATATTCAAAAAAATGATTAAGTTCTTGGATTTTTTTTATGTAAGAGAAGAAAAGTAAAGAAAAATGATCTAAGAAAAATGTAAAGTAAATCCTAAGAGTGGTTGAATGAAAATACTAGACCAGTCGAAAATACGGATCAATAGGAGGGAGGGGCAAGTCACGGGTTATACCCCCCTCCACTCCAATTTTGGGTTTTTTACATGCAATTTCATTGGGGAAAATGGGAGGTTGGGGTTCAATCCCCCTGGACCCCATAATTGTAGGCATAAGTATGCAAATTGTAGAAAACACATATTTTTTCAAAGATTTAAGGGATCCTTGGAGGCTTTGGCTTGGTTCCTAAGAGGGGTTCAAATCCCCTCTCCCTTGCTAATTTTATTAAGGAAAAACTATGAAACAATAGAGGAACCAATAAATTAACTCTAAAACAAAACAAAAATTATAAAATAACAATATAAACACTAAACCAAACAATTTAATGGCATGCAAACTCACCTTTTGGGAAAGAAAACAATGCACCCAACACAAAACCTTTCCTGAGTAGAAAAACTAGTGGTTGAAAAAATGATGGTAAGGGATACATGTGGCCAATGCTATTGTTGGGGTATGGTCTACCCTCTACTGCCTGGAAAACCTCCTTTTCTTCCTACAAAAATTCCCTATGTTTGTGCTTGAGTTGTAGAGAATTCCTCTTCCTTAGATAGCATGTCAAATGACCTGAGGGAGGAAGGGGATGAAAGTTTTGTATTTTCCTAAAAAAACAATTTTTTATAATTTTCCCAAATTGCATGAGAGAGGATATGTGGCACCATATTCTAATTTCCCCAATTTTAATTTTTCATTAATTTTTAATTTATTTTCCTTGAAATTTATGCAAAGTCAAAGATTTGACTTTGACCTCATTGGTTAAGCCTAAAAATGATGTTGGATGAGACGAGGTCTGAATGAAATGTGGAACATGTCGTCAAAAAGGTATCAACGATCCTATAAACAATATTCCATCATAAATATGATCCAATTCCACGTAGGCCCTTAATATTTTCCAAGATAGTCCATAGTCTAAAACCCTAATTTGCTTGTGGGGCCCACAAAATGCCCAATCTTATGAAAGGTGCCACATCGTCATATGATGTTCAATCAAGGAAAATAAGGTATTGAAAGAAAGGTATCAATGAGTACTTAGAATAGGTGGTAATATATTTTGTATGATAAGGTTTTTAATCACTACTTTGACTTCCCTGAAACTCTACCATGTGACCTAGTTAGCCCATCTTTCCTTAACCAATTTAGATATTTGTGATATCTCTAATTGGGTCACTCAATGTCAGAATGAAGCAAATGAGGCATCATTGGAAATTGATCTAAGTCTAATACAACATGAAATCCATGATTTTTTTATTCAAAGCCTATTAAAAACAAAGTTTTAACCGTAAACAATTGTTACCAACCTAGCCTCTAAAACTAGTCATGAACTTGTGAAGGATTGTTCTCACCAACTGGGGGTCATAAATAGGCATACGATATACCATTGGAAAGGTATCACACTACCATACATCAAATATATGTCTAATTTTCCTTTTGATATAGGTATCATAATAGAATCTGGCCAAGAAGTCACAACTATATTTTGGCCAATTAGGAGATGTGAATGTTGCACCCTTCGTAGACTGGTCATACGAACTAGAAATCAAGATCATGATAGTCCGCTGGAAATATTATCTATATTAATACAAGGTGAAAGAATTTTTTTTTTCACAGAATGATCAAGCTTCATTTTATTTCCTTTGGAGGAACGTGTTCTTATGAGACCTGCCCAGTGACAAGCTAAAGGGGACAACATTGAATTTTTTGTAAACTAAGTCCTCAACTAATGAAATATGAACCGAGAATACTTGAAATAGGGAATTATAATATGGGATGGTTTCAAAACTCAAAAATTATCCTAGTAAGAACTACCCTAGGGAAAAAATAAAATGGTTACAGGAAAAGTCGGACAAGGTCAGAATGAGCCCAATTGGATGTCATCAATATGTTGATGAACATAACGAAACTAATGAATATTATACCAATGTCCAATGGGTGATAGTAGGTTAGGGAACACTATTAATTTGAATTTTTTTAGCCCTATTATCCCTCAGATTGATATTGGAGGAACTTGCCGAAATGAATCTAACACCCTGTAACTGACTTGAACTGATATCAAGTGACTTGAAATTGCTATGACTTGATACTCTTTTAGTTTCTTATAAGTCACTATAAGATCAGATGAAACCTCTACATGTGACCAATTGATTCCCTTTAATAAGAAATGGCCACCATAACTATGAATATTGCCATTGTCTTTGACTTGAACTAGAGCATAAGGGGCTACTAAGAGAAATCCTCAGGCAAATTTGGGTAAAAATAATGAATCATTTGAGAGAAATCCCCAAATCTGTGAAGAAGTTCAGTTTGGATTTTCCTCACAACCTTTGAAGTTAGGTTTAATGGAGTAAATATGTAGAGTTTTAGAGTTAAAATTTGACTTGGAAGGTCAAATTTCGCATTTTAATGGTTGTTGTAGAATTTGAGAGAGTTTAATAAATAGACAACCCAAATCACATTTGATCTTGAGATCATGTTTGATATCAAGATCAAATACCTATATTCATCATGAATAAATTTAAAAAATTATAAGGTTTTTGGAGTTTTGAAAAGGGAGAAAATTAACGACCAGGACCTATTTTTGACGTTTGCAAAGGAATTGAATCGACAATCTTGATTCATTTTTGGTCGTTGGGAAGTTTGACTTGATCGAAATTCATGATTTTCTTTCGAAACTTGGAAAATAAATTAAATCAATAGTTGGGAATTGTTGACAAGGTTGGTAAAAGTTTGATATATCAAGGGCCAAGATCATTTTGAATGACATATTGACAGTCCAAATTCATTTTGGATTTGGTCAAAATTTCTAAGTGTTGGAGTTCGCTAAATAATTTGTTGATGGTTGATGGTCAGATCAATGAGTTTCATGAACATTTTGGTTTGTCTAAAGTAAATATATGATCACTGATGGTTGATGATCGGAGGTCAATAGAATTGGTGCAATGTTCAATTCTTCCAAGAGAAGTGGTCGAACACCAATGAAAGGAAAGAGGAGGGTGACATGTAGTGCCACTTCAACATCCATTTGTCATGACCCATCAACCAAGTTGATGCCTTAGAATGATGTTTCATGTCATGTTATCATCATCATTTCATGCCATGTCAGCAAATAAATGTATGATTATTGATGGTCGAGGTTCAACGGGATTTGTGGGTAATCTTGGTTTTCCAAGAAAAATTACCAATGGATGATGGTCTATGATTGGGCGTTGGGGAGATCAATGAGTAAGTTATTTTTACAAAAAATAAATCTTCTTTTGTTGATCGTCGATGCAGTGTCGGAAATCAATTATCTATATTGTTTTAATTTGTTGATAGATGGTGTAAATTGTTCCATGGGGTTTGAAAAGGATTAGTGTATCAATGGATCATATTTCACCCGATTTGAGATCGATGACTCTATTTAAAGGTTGTTATAATTGTAAAACAATCATTTTGTTTATGAAATTTTATAGTTTTTGAGGGTCATAAACTTGTGGGGTAATTTTGAGGCCCCAAACGACATTTTTTATGAGCTACTTCAGGCGCAAAACAAATATCATATGAGAAAGTTATAGTTTAAACAATTAAGGTAAAATTTGAGCACCAATTTACTTCTAGAGGGCATAACTCCTTTCTCAAAAAATCTATTTGAGGCACATGAGTAGTGTATGGAAAGATTATGAACCACATAAACTATAAATGGAACTATATTTGGAATCTGTGTATGCAAAAATGTGAAGGAAGAGAAATAACACACCTACAACATACATGGATAAATTGAGAAAATAGTCTTAAACTTCTTTAGATGACAACTTTCAACTCAGAGCTCGAAATTGGGAAAACCAATAGTTGCTAGAAATTTCTTGAGGAGGAGAAAACATATATCCACCCATAATTTTGAATTTGGAATTAAAGTTTTATCAGGAAGTAATAAAGTAATTTTTACAGTAGTAAGTGAGTGGAAAATTGCAGCTTGTGAATGTTGTAACGTCTCACTCAGAACTCATAATGAGGTATGCATATTGTCATTGAAGAGTTGTTTCAAAGAGGAATTCATATAAGGAATCATATTTTGACTTAGTGCATTGTTTCCTTTGCAAATTGGTATGAATAATAACTTTATCCTAATTAATGAAATTTTTTATAGTATGCATGTGTTAACAATAATTATTACATGCACATTTCTTACAGAATTAGAGGTACATGAAAACAACTTTGGTTCTTATATGAGGACTAGATTTATGGAAGATTCCCAAGGATCTTACAACCATGGGGAAGAGATCATATTTCTACATGTCGTCATGAGAAATGATGAGACAAAATCAAATGGAAGTAGATGTAGGCATGAAATTGTAACTGTGATAATCCTATATAGAGAAGTACATAGCTATAGAGAAGATAATGAAAGGATTATGAAATATCAATAAGATATACTTTAGAGCTTGAATATGTTGCATAATAAAGTTAACAAAGACTCTAGCACCAAGAAAGAATTTAGTGTTGGAAAATTGACAACATCTAGATCCCAAAGCAAAAGGGATGGCCATGGGAATGACATGAAGTCAAGAAGCATGAGTAGGCACCATCATTATTCAAGGAAATCCACTAGAATAACTCATGCAAGTTTAGAGCCAGGGAGAAACCCAAGTGTCTCCCCTATTAGGAGATAGAGAATAATGCACAAGGAAGACATCTTGCAACATTAAGTTAGGAAAATCAAACCACCAACATTCAATGGTGAGCACAGGAAAGAAGAAGAGGTTGAGGCCTAGCTGTTGGGAATGAAGAAATATTTCTTCTGCATGATTACACCTCAAGGGTAGAATATAGAATTAAGCCTACCACTTGAAATAAAGACAACCATGTGTATTATATTAAGAAATTCAATCACCTTGATGAGAAGAGGATCTCATGGAGGTAGTTCAAAATATATTTCCAAGAGGAATATTTTTTTGAGCATTAATATGAAAGGTAGATGAAAGAGTTCTTTGAACTCAAGTTGGGAAGCATTAGAATGGATGAATATGAGTAGATATTCTTTGAATTAATGAATTATTTGGACTTCATAATGGGTTATAAGTTCAAAATCCAAATTTTTCTGAGTGGGTTACCTTCATTATACAGTGACAATATACAATATGATAACCCAGAACTTTGGAGGAATCCATAAGGAGAGAAAAACATCTTTATGAGCATAGTAGAGGAAGACTAGTTTTCTAGAAACCTTGGAATGAAAAGATGAAGGGTAAAAAGGATCAAAGGAATAAAGGTTTTAAGCCACCCTTTTTCAAGAAAAAATCCCAAGAAAATCAACAAGGACAGACAACCAAAAATGAGAATAAGACTGTAAATTCATTTGGAAAAAGGCTAAGGAAAAAGACCGTACAATGTTGGGGATGTGAGAGAAATCACTTATATAGGGATTTCCCTCACAAAGGAGAAACAATGAGGACTATCCATAACATTTAGGAGGATAAAATAGTGGAATACATGGGAGAAAACATGCCAATGATTTATGCAGTCTTGGACAACAAACAAGCAGAATATCAACACCCCATGATTAAAGTGGAAGGTAATATTAATAACCAACCCATAACAATTTTAATTGATTATGGAGATAGCCGTAGTTACATAAACTATAACATGGTTAAAAAATTTCACTTACAAAGGAATAAGCATGCAAAAACTTGGTTAGGTCAATTAGCCATAAGGGCTAAGAGGAAAATGAATGAGTTGGTTAAATATTTTCCAATTGAGATGAATGGACTCAACAGAAAGGTAGATGTGAACATCATACCATTGGATTTATATGATTGTCTAATTGGAAGGATTTGTTGGAAAAACACCATGTTGTCCTAGACTGTTACAACAAGAAAATCACATATCTTGATGAAGAAGGGAAGCAAGGAAAGGTTCAAGGAATTCCAAGAGATATAGATGTTAGAGAGATTTCAACTATGCAATTGAAAAATATTTTTAGGTAGGGATGTCAGATTTTTGCAACCCATATGGAGGATGCAGTCGAAGATAAAGTGGAAAGCCTTGAAGACCATGGTCTTGAGGGATTTTGAAGATGTTTTTTGGGAAATTCCAAGATTTCCATCAAAGAGAGACATTTATTTCTCTATTGATTTGGTGCCAAGAGTTTCCCTAGTGTCTAAGACACCATATAGAATGGGCACACCATAATTGAAGGAGTTGTAGATGCAACTTGAAGAATTGCTAAGGAAGGGGTATATATGTTCAAGTGTGTCACCTTCAAGAGCCCCAATGATTTTTTTGAATAAAAAATATGGAACCTGAAGGTTGTGTATTGATTTAAGACAGTTGAATAAGGTCACCATAAATAACAAATATCCTTTTCTAGTAATTGATGATTTATTTGATGAGCTAAAAGGTCAATAATATTTTCCAAGATTGACTTGAGATAAAGTTAACATCAAGTGAAGATAAATGAATACGACATCATTAAAAAAATATTCAGGACAATATATGTGCATTATGAAGTCATGATATTACCATTTGGGCTATCAAATGCCCAAGCTATTTGCATGTCCCTGATTAATGGAGTATTTAGGGAGTACCTAGACAAGTTTGTAATTATGTTCCTAGATGATATACTCATCTACTCAACGTCAGAAGAGGAACATGAACAATATTTAAGGATGGTGCTAAAATATTTAAGAGATCATAAATTGTATGCCAAGTTAAGTAAGTTCATCTTTTATCAAAAGAAGATTCACTACTTGAGACATATAATTTAAACAGAAGGGATAGTAGTAGATCCTGAGAAGATAGAGGCCATTATAGAATGGTCAGTTCTAAGAAATGTCATAGAAGTCATATCATTCATGGGTCTTGTCGATTATTACCAAAGATTCATAAAAGGATTCTCAAATTTTTTAAGCTTGATCAGGTTTTTGTAAAAGAATGGAATGAAATTTGAATGGGCTTCCAAGTGTGAGGATAGATTTTAGTAGCTGAAAGACATTTGACAAGTGTGCCAATACTAAATATTGAAGATCCATATAAATATTGTTTGGTGTGCATTGATGCATGCAAGGAAGGAATTGGTGGAGTCCTCACCCAAAAATATCATGTGGTATGCTATGAGTCCAGAAAATTAAAAGAGCATGAGAGGAGTTATGATACACATGACTTGGAATTAGTAGAAATTGTACATCCATTAAAAATTTGGAGACATTACCTCATGGGGAGGAAATTTGAGCTAAGGATAGAGCATTGTGGTATGAAACATTTGTTTGGTCAACCCACATTAAATGTTAGACAAACTACATGGCTTGATTTTTTGAGTGAATATGATTTTGGGATTAATCACATCAAAGGAAAAGAGAATAAAGTGGCTGATGCACTCAATAGGAGAGCTCATGAAATGCATATTGCATCCATTAGCATGTACATGGATGGTTTGAAATATAAAATTATTGCAGTATCGAATTCAGATCAACATTATTTGGAAATAAAAGAAGCATTACAACAACATAAATTTAAATATTATGAGTTGCAAGAATGTGAAATTCTCATGCACAAAGGAAAATTATATGTGCCAAATTACAATGAGATGAAAAGTATAGTGTTGAAGGAATGCACAATGTACCATATGTTTGGCACCCAAGAATTAGAAGACAATTGCAACTATAAGAAACCAATATTTTTGGCTAGGAATGAAGAAATAAGTGATTAATTACATAGCCATATATCTAGAGTGTCATAAGGTGAAGACTAAAAGTAGGCATCCAACTGGGTTATCACATCCATTTACCAGTCAAGAATAGAAGTGGGAAGTAGTTACAGTTGATTTTATTACAAAGCTTCCCAGAACAATGAAGCAACATGATTACATCATGGTGGTGGGGGAAAAATTAACTAAGGAAACACATTTTATTCCAGTGAAAATTACCGACAAGGTAACACATATTGAAAAAATGTACATGAAATAATTTGTTAGTTTACATGGGGTCCCTAAGGAAATTGTTTTAGACAGAGATACAAAATTCACTTCAAATTTTTTGAAGTGTTTATTCAACAACTTTGGGATAAATCTAAACCTTGGTACAACGTATCACCCAGAGTCAGATAGGAAAATAGAGAGGACGAACAAAATAATTGAGTACATGATTAGAATGTATGTGATGGACCCACCATAAAAGTGGGAGGATTATATCCACTTAGTTGAATGTTTTTACAATAATGGGTACCAAGCCTCATTAAAAATGAGCCCATTTGAAGCATTGTATGGAAGGAAGTCCAACACTCCAGTGGGTTGGGATAATAGACAAAGAAATTATTGGGCCAAATTCATTGAAGGAAATGGAAGAGAAGATGACAAAGATTAAGCATAATTTAAAGGTTGTCTAGGACAAGAATAAAAATTATGCAGACAAGAATAAAGTTTTCAAATATTTTAAAGTGAGTGAGCATGTATTTTTAAAATTGAAGGAGAAAAGAATTTCACTAATATTAGGAAGTTTCCTAAAGTTGGCAACAAGATATTATGGACCTTTTGAAATCTTAGAAAATATAGGGTCAGTTGCATACATGTTAGAATTACCTACATCCATGAGAGTGCATAATGTATTACATGTGTCATTATTAAAGAAATATGTTCTTGACCCTAACCACATAATCGATTAGATTCTTATCTAGGTGGAACATGAAGGGGATTTATGGGTGGAACCAATACATGCCCTAATCCAAAAATTCAAAGTGCTAAGGAAAAACTCCATAGGGATTGTAAAGGTTCAATGGAACTACTACGGTCCTGAAGACGCAACATGGGAGCACCAAGAAAACATGTGGGAAGAATACCCACAAATTTTTGACAATTTTGAAGAAAACATAATATAAGAATGAAAGACTCCATTTTAAGTAGATAAATTTCTAGAACCACATCTTAGAGTCTTAGACAATCTACATTGGTGGCCTTGATAAAAGAATGGTACAACCTGATGGGATGAGAGCAGTGAAGAGGGTACATTACTTTGATTAGTGGGTTGAGAGAGAATAATATTTTGGTTGGGTCCGTGGGTATATATATCAACATAGTGTGAACTGAGGATGATGCAAAATTATAGGGGAAGGGAAATGTAATATCCCCATTATAATCCCTAGTTTGATTAATTCTTAATGTAGATATAATTTGTGGCTACAACCAAGCGATGCCTATGAACATTGCATTTCTAAGTTTTAATAATAAAATGTGATGCTAGATGCTAAAGGGATATGGAGACATAGGGGGATGAATTAATCCACAAGAGAGGGGAGGGTCTAAGAGAATGTTTAAGAGGATTCCAAGGGGGAATTACATCCCATGTCTATTAATTCAACACACATTCCTGAATTTTATTATCATTATGTATTAAAATATATTTTTTGATAGAGTGTCCCCAAATGATCCAAGAGGATCTAAGGAATGCTAATAGAGGTACATGAGGATCCATAATTCTCATAGAGGTCCCAATAGGTATAGAAAATATGAAAATTAGATTGTCTCAAAATTTTGTGAAAATGTCATTATTGCATAGAGCTCAACATTAGCTTTCCAATGGAATAAACGATGCATCAAATGGATTTTTTATGCAAACATTATGAGCAATCAAATTTTGGTCAAACCAGGCAAAAGAGGGGTGCCACATGGAACCACCAAAAGGTGACACATGGAATGGTGACATGGCACATGCAGGGTGATGTGGCATGACATTTGACAAGTTGAGTTGGCAAGTAGCTCTAGACATCCAAGTGGTTCAATCAATGTTTGACACGTGGCATTAGGTAGCCAATGAGAAGATGCCACATGGAAGCTTCCCATTGGCCTATAATGGCTAGTGTTATAATAAATATATGGATTTAATGGGGTTTGACCCTATGACCTCTATAGCTACAAAAGATATTAGCAAATCCCATGCTACCAACACACCACACATTTCCACTTCATAACTATATGTCATAAAATATATTTAATGTTAAGATTTGGTTCGTTTGGGTGGCTAAAGGGTTGAGGGCCTAAGCCCTCGACCCTAGACTTAGTCCTTGGCCCTTGCATTTACCATGTAACCATGCCATTTAAACGTAGGGCTATCATAAAGATTCACATGGAGGTTAAGTTATATGCCATTGCATGTGGTTTATATATATATATATATATATATATATATATATATATTAACGAACTATGGCATGAGAATGTTATTACATATGTTACAAAAAACAACAAAAAGTAACAACGTATACATATATCAATGGGGATAGAGACCCCGACCTACCATACATTTACCAAGAGACTTAACCAAGTCCGCTATAATTGTGGGTTGGTTATGGAATGCACCCAAGTTTATTTAACCACAAACATGGAATCCAGAGGTCGGTTAAGGGGTACGCCATATTTAATGGGTGCACAACCCAAGGATTGTAGAAAAACACACATTCGAAGGTGAGACACACATTTCTATGTGGGTTTTTGCCTCGTAATGCATGCCGAGGGTACATAGCATATGAGGCTACACCATAAAGCGTGTCGAGGGTCACCTTGAGTGAATTTATAGTATTATATATCAATTTTGCACGACTTTTCACCAGGAATCCAATAGTGCACTATGTTTCTGCATTTAAGTAGTGGATTTTCAGAGTGTATTCAAAATCATGTTTTATAAGCTCATTTTGTAATGTAATTTGGAATTTTGAGATGATGAAGAACAATCATGTTATTTAAAGGGACTTTAAAGATGCAGTGATGTATTCCATTTACATATGTGTTTGAGTTATTTTATTTTTTGTTGTATTATCTCATTTATATTTCAATTTATTCATTAGTATTAATGAAGTTTATGGACAAATAAGACACTCACATGATATTTTGCAAATAGTCAAGCGATCTTCATTTATATTCCTGAATCTGGTCAAATGTTTTAGTATCTTCATATGAACTAATTGGAATCTATTAATTCTTTGGAATTAATTGATATCAAAGTTTGTTTTATATTTAAGGAACAAGTTGGTATTAGAACTCATGTGGTATTAGAGCAGTTTTTGACGTTTATTTGCAAGTGAATGCTTACAAGGTCCAAATCTAAGAGAGGTGAAGCCACACTTGAAGAATTCAATCTTGATACTGAACGTTTTTTTTTAAGGAAAGAAATGGAGCAAGAAGGTGTTCTTTCTAAGGATAATAAAGAGTTTTGAAGGATGTTCCTTGAGATGACATCCATGGTTAAGGAATTGTGGGAAGACCCATAAAGAAGGAGAGAAACTCCTCATCAAAATGAAGGTGGTCAAGTTGAAACGATGGTAAAAACTGAAGCAGCTGAAGGAGGAGGAGAAGGTGAAAAACCTCTAGGGTCTACTTTATCCCCATCATCATCATCTTCCGATGGAAGTAAAGATTACTCTCATAATAGGAAAAAATGTTCTAAGAAGTCTTCTCGTTCTCATGATTTTCCTTTGTTAAATCTAGATGTAAAGTCTGATTTTACTACTTATGATGGAGAGATGGATGCAAAGAAGTTGGATAATTGGGTCAAGAATATTGAAGTGTATTTAAGGGTACAAAAAATTGTACATGAAACTTCAAAGATACAGTTGGCTACTCTTCTTCTGAGCAGCACAATTTTGATATCGTGGGAGAGTTGGACACAGGTTGATCTTATTCAACATGGAAAAATCATTTCTTCATGGACTGAGTTTACTGTTGCATTAAGAAAGAAATTTTATCTATTATCTTATATGCAAGCATCAATGATTGTTTGGAAACATATGAGACAAGGAAAAGGGAAAAATGTTCAAGCTTCTACACAAGAATTTAAGAGGAAGGAATTATCTTTGGGAATTCCCTTACATACTCCTGATTCTCTTCTAAATTATATTGGTGGTATGCACTCATATCTTCACCATAATATATTGATGTTTGATCCTACTAATATTGAGAAAGTATCAGTTGAAGCTACACATATTGAAGCCAACAAAGTAAAACATGTTGAAGATGAGTTAGGAGATCCACATAAAAGGAAGAGTAAGAAGAGAGATATAGTGAAAAAGAATGAAATGAAGAAGCCTACATGTTCTCATTGCAAGAGGAAAATACATGAGGAGGAAAAGTGTTGGAAGTTACATCCAGAATTGAAGCCAAAATGGGCTCAACCTAGAAAGGGTAAAAAGAAGACCAAGACCATAGTATAAGATCTTGGATCAGATTCTAAGTATGAAACTAAGGTTACAGCTATGGGAATCAAAGGTAAACATTATGTTGCAAGTTTTAGTTTTCGTACATCTTCTACAAAGTCTAAAGTGATCCCTGATGGAAGGAAAATAAATGGCCTGTTTCATTTAGAATTTATATCAAAGCACACTAAGATTGATACACTTGTTGATAATAGATCACAAGTGAATCTTATTTAATAGGAAGTTTGTAAGGACCTCATTTAATTAATCCTAATAAAACTCATAAATTTAAACAGATAACATTACTTCGATGTATAAACAATAAGTAATTTCTTTATTCAACATATAAGCAACAAAAATTTAAACTTATGAACAACATGCTAATAATTTTAAATAACTTTCACATGTTCATGAGAATGCATACATAAAAATACCTCTATCTGATGCTAAATTCCCAACCTTTGATCGTCCTCTCTGCTGCTCTTCCCAGAATCTGCTTGATGCTCTGACCAAACCCTGCCCAAAATCGACTAACCACCCAGCCAACTAGGAGAAGCCTATCCGACTCCCTAGCTCTAGGATTTTGTAAGGATTCTTGGACCCCGAGCCCAAAACTCCCAGCAACCCGGTGCCCCCTACAATAGCTCACCCAATCTCCAACACCAAACTCCCAAAATCAGAAAAATATCCAACAACCAAATACAGTCCTCTCCTCCCAATTTTTCATAATCATCTCCCGCAAGCCTCTGCCAAGTCATATCTCCCCCCATTCACCGACTCCCTACCTTCCTTTAATGCCACCCACCTTATCCCTCCATTCATTACCTTATCCTACCATTTATTACCTTATCCCTCCACTCAATGCTTCATTTCCCCCCCGCATCCGTAAAGTCTTATAATAAATAATTTAAAGTTATTAAGCCCTTTAATTCATTACCCAAATCATTGAATGTGTTTAGTAATCAATTAATTAATTAATTGACATTTATTAAACAATAAATAAATAAATAATATTATTAATAGTTAATCGATAATTAACTAATACACATTAAGACAGTTAATTATTTAATTAACTATACTTAATAAACCTTATGCAACTATTTAACCGAGGTTGTTACATACACCCACCCTTCAGGAAACTTTGTCCCGAAGTTAAGGTATTTCATGATACAAAGGAAAAGAAACATGGTTCACACATTCATAACAATTAACTGGCATTATTAGTAAGTAAGCCAAGAAAAATCATACATACTAGTGTACATGTACAGGAAATGCATGTGTAGCTAGTACATACAAGTCTCGTGCATGTACTAATAATCAATAACTATCACCCTTATAGTAATTTATGTATGCATCCAATCCAATCAACAAGACTATTATTTTATAAAAGACAATAAACCAATCAAATGTTTGCAAAATCCTTTAATTACAATTATCTAGTTCAACAATTTTATTTAGACAACTGTGGTTTAGTTACGTAATTATGAATATTCATATATACACATTTTATTTTTAAAAGGGAAAAACATTAAATTCCACCATCAGACAAATCTCCATACTTTCTCAACTATTTCTACTCATCCTTCCTCCCTAACTTTCTTCCATCTTCATTCCTATCCTTCCTCGGCTGGTCTATCTTAGAGCGTCAACTATATTGACCTAACTCCAAATAGAACCCGTAAGTGGAAGTGTCACTATCTTGACCAAGCTTCCCCAGCAGGCAAGTGACAATCATCATCACATGTCTAGGGGAGCGTGAGCTAACACCATCCTCCCATGAATTTAGGTTTCAGAGGATACACGGTGGGAAATGCCTCCACCCATCCTAATAGGATTAGGGTCCACACCCTACAATGGAATATATAGTGGCACCGTGTTACTGGGAGTTTTGTCATCATTTATTCGGTTTTGGGTAGTCTCACCACCTGAAATCCTGCACTAGTCCACATATCATAGCAATGTATCCAAACCAATATAATTTCACATACAAGGATTCATACCATATTTTTTTTCAGCCAATGGTCATGTCATTCACTTTCATCATTATTATCCCTTGGCTATTTCATAGCCCATAACCTGTAGATTAGTCTGTAACACAAACTCATACATTTCTATGCATTATCATCAGGTAATTGCATACAACCATCATTTCAATTCGATATCCGTGTACCAACAACTTAACATCAAGCAGAGTTTGGACAGAGCAACAAAGAGGATGATCAGAGGTCAGGAATTTAGCATCAGACAGAGGTAGTTTTATGTACACATTCTCATGAACATGTGAAAGTTATTTAAAATTATTAGCATGTTGTTCATAAGTTTAAATTTTTGTTGCTTATATGATGAATAAATAAATTACTTATTGTTTATACGTCGAAGTAATCTTATCTGTTTAAATTTGTGAGTTTTATTAGGCTTAATTAAATGAGGTCCTTACAAAGTTGTTTAGAAGTCAAGATTGGAAACTAGGCCTCATCGAAGACCGTATCGTTTGGGTTGGATTTGTGATAATTCTCAAGTACAGGTAACTAAGTAGTGTAAGTTATGGTTCATGATCACATCCAGTTTCATTGATGAGGTAGAGTTAGATATGGTTCCACTTGACATTTATATGATGGTTTTGGGAAGTCCATACTTGTATGACAAGAAGGCCATTTTCTATAGGGAACAAAATAAATATCATCTCTTCAAGGATGGGATTAAGCTCATTGTTGGAGCTCATAGGATGAAGATGAATTTGATAGTTGTGAGTACAGGGAAGATGCTATATAATGCTATTATGCAGGATCTATATTTACATCCTACAGTTGAAAGCAACACAGGCCCTTTGGTTGATGTTGTTCATGTTAAGAAGGGAAGATATGTTGATGGTTCATTCTCTTTCACATATGTATATTTAGTTTTGTTGATTAGTTTATTACTAATTAGTGGAGTATGGTTAGCTACTACAACAATGAATGATAGAGTTTGTGAATTTAAGGGAATGGTTAACTTGATCAGTAGTGTTCTTTTAGTATTCATTATGGTTTTTATGATTCAAGTACTTGCTATCTAAGTAGGATGGATGTATGATACTAGACAAGTGAGGCAAAAACATTCTCACTTGATTTTTGAATAATCCTTTTTTGAAAGGCATATAAAGGTGCATGCTATAAGCATATTTTAAATATTATGTCATGTTTGTATGGATGTATACCTTGAACAAAAGAAATCAAGTACATGTGATGACAGTACAAGTAGAATTTTTTTTCAAGGCAGAAGCGACAATGGATAGAGTATTCATTCAGGGACTTCTATAGATACATCAAGCAGAATAGAGGGTCCAAATGGGAAAGACATAGATCAACATTCGAATTGGTTTCAAATTGGTTAAGATAGACTATATTCCAAACAAGGAGATGGGAGTGGATGTTAAAACATAGGATACATATATTGGAAAGATTCAATGAACAAAACTTTTGTAGTTTGGAAATTTATGAGCCAAAACCAAAGCTATATATCATATTAGCTATAGTTCCAAAGGCCAAAGTCAGAGCTATATTATAGATAAGTAGACAAAAGTGAAATGATCTAGTCCTAATATCGAAGACCCAAGATGAAGATTTACTTCCGAAATATTTAGTAAAATGGAAGTGTGAATTCTCATCACTAAGTTGTTGAATATTTATACGTTTGGAGGTACAAAAGTTATTCAGTTGGGAGTTGTGATATAGGAGGATATAAGGAATTCTCATAGAGGTCCAGGATGATCCTAAATTCTCACAAAGGTCCCAGGGGATCCAAAAAATATTAAAATTTGACTGTCTCAATTTTTTTTGAAAAGGAAATTGTTGTGTAGATCTCATCGTTAGATTTCCAATGGAATAAACAATGCATCAAACAAAGTTCATATGAAAATGTTATGAGTAGAAAAATTTTGGTCAAAGAAGGAAAAATAGGGGTGCCACATGGCACCCCTAGAGGGTGACATGTGGAATGGTGACGTGGAACATGCAGGGTGACATGGCATGATAGTTGGTAGGTTGAGTTGGAAAGTACCTCCAAGCATCCAAGTGGTTCAATCAACATTTGACACGTGGCATTAGGTGGTCAATGAGAAGATAACACATGACAACTTCCCATTGGCCTATAATGGATAGTGTTACATAAAATATATGGATTCAATTGGGTTCAACCCCATGACCTCTATAGCCACCAAAGATCTTAACGAATCCCATGATACCAACACACCAGGCGCTGCCACTTGATAGCTATATGTCATATAATATATTTAATGTTAAGATTTGGTTCATTTGGGTGGCTAAAGAGCCAAGGGACTAAACCCTCGACCCTAGCCTAAGCCCTTGTCGCTTGTATATACCATGTAACCATTCCATTTAAACAGAAGGATATCACCAATATTCATGTGGAGGTTAAGTTATATGCCATTGCATGTGGTTTAGAGTTATATACTATATAGAGTATATATATATATATATATATATATATATATATATATATATATATATATATATATATCAATGAACTATGGCATGGGAATGTTATCACATATGTTACAACAACCAACAAAAAGTAATTAAGTATACAGAGGTCGATAGGGATAGAGCCCCTGACCTTCCATACATTTACCAACAGACTTAACCAAGTCCTCTATAAGTGTGGGTTTGATCCAGGTGGATATCAGAGGCCACCCACCTTTTCCAAATGGCTCAAAACAGTTTTCTAGCCATTTTGGCAATTTACTATTTTTAGTAGGTTTTAACTTCTGGGGCCATTTTGAGGGCCTAAATGAAGTTTTTTTTTATATAGAGGTTCTCAATGATAGCTGAAGGAATTATTGATCCCCCAAAATGAATCTCCTCGATGATACCTTTCCAACGAGCTATCACACGCCTACAACGAAGATCATATGCAAAAGTTACGACCCCGGGAAGTTGATGCACCAACTTACCCAAACGGGGCCCACATGACTTTTGGCGCTTCATCTCCTAGGGTTAGGTTTTTGGATGTCTAGGACTTTTGGCATTCCCGATTATTGTA
>ML783328.1:1034626-1044754 GCA_009831015.1 Picea engelmannii | reverse complement strand
AAAATAAAAATAATATATATATATATATATATATATATATATAATAAACAACAAAATATAGTAAAACATTAAAACAAAAAACAAAAAAAAATGCATATGCCAAAATTAAAAGATATGTTCCGCGCATTTTATCTCCAAACCAAAACGCATCAAAACACATTTGAGCTAACAGAGAGAGAGATTCCTCAACCCACGCGTGCCTACACTGATCCTAACTGCATTTGATATCAAAACGCATTTGAGCTAACAGAGAGCGAGATACCTCAACCCGTGCGTGCCTACACTGATCCTAACTGCATTTGAGATCTATAGATACCGATAGAGGAGGCCGAGAACAAGCTAGTTGGACAAAGAGAGAGATAGGAGGCTGACCCTCACCGCATTTGAGCTCTCCATCGATATAGAGCAATAGAGGAGACCAAGAGCAAGCTAGGATAGAGAGTGACAGAGGAGGTCGAGAGTGACAGAGGGGCATTGATAGAAGAGGCCAACTAGACCTAGTGTGATAGAGGAGCATTGATAGAGGAGGCCAAACAACCCTAGCGTCGATAGAGGAGGCCAACAATGTGATGCAGGAGCATCGCCAACACATCAAGCGAGCCAACGTGGAAGCGAAGGACAGTTGGACAAGCCAGCACAAATTTTGAAAACACTTTGGAATTGTTGCGCAAATCTTAAATGAGCCATTAAGATGAGGCACACTTGTATATTGTAAATGGACCTTGAGCGGATAGATCTCGTCCTTAGTAGGTAGACGACATTTAAAATAGTTAATGTAAAGTAGATAGAATTTAATTCTAGACTAGACAGTTGTAGAGCGCAAAAGGGAAACGGGATATAGACACCCTCATTGTGCATTGTAACATTATTCAGAAGCATTTGGAGCAAGAAGAAGTAGAGAGCTGTGTAAAAACACCCATGTACAGACATTTGAATTAATATAAATCTTTGATTCAAATTCATGGTTTGTGTTGTTCTCTGTGTATTGGTGCTGAATGATAGGCTCATGAACGTTTGCTTCCTATTATACATTTGCTTTTATATGTTGTGTATGTGATTTCATGTATGAATTGAAGTCTGAGAGGGAGATGGAATGAGTTTCAATTGTTTCTCTATTTGAGCCAAAGAATTCCTGCAAGGAGTGCAGTTGAAGTGTTCGCAAGGAGTGCGTTGACAGAGGGTTCAGATAGAGATAGTTTTTGTTCTCATTCATCTAGAAGTGAAGTTGGGCACAAGAGTCGTGCAAGGAGTGCACAGGTTAGGTAAAAGTCTTAGGGTTGAGAACCTGAGTGAAGCATTTGACAGACTGCTGCTGCAGGTGTGCGCAGAGTCAAGTGACTTCAACACTTCGACGTTGTTGAAGGTTTTCCACAAGGAGTGCGTGCAAGAGTTTTCTTGAAGGACTTGAGGTTGTGGGGAAAAGCTCAGGAGGGATAGGACATTCGAATTTGTTGAAGGACAATGTAGAAAAGTTGTTCCTTGAAGGTTGGCAAGAAGCGTCGCAAGTTTGCATGTAGGTGGATAAGTTCTGTGGAAGAACACTTAGTCATTTCGTGGATTGCATAAGGAAGAATAGACGATCGATATCTTCCAGGGAAAATCAGCGAATCACCATGAGCCGTTGGATCTCGTGGGGGTGTAGGGGGATACTGTAGATATTCCCATAGTGTTTAAAGCTCAGAAGGGGCAGATCCATTGATCCAAGCCAGCCAGGGGCGTTGGATTATTCGTGAAATCACCTATCAGGATTTCGTAAGAAAGGAATCGAAGATTTGGTAACGGGAGTCGCAAAATCGTGATACGCAATATCCCGATGGCTACAAGTACAGTGTGGGGCCACAGGAGTTGGTGGTGGATAGGTAGCACACTGTATCAGGGTTCAGGAAAAGTAAAGTCTCGAAACATTGGACATCAGGATTCACGATCCCGCGAAGTCCAAAATTCTGACGAGGTGATGGGAACGTTGAAAAGTCAAAGCCGCGAGCTCATCGGAGTTTCGGCATATCGGGACTCAGGAGTCAGAGAACCGAGTTGCTCGACACTGCGAGTGACGAGATCCCGATAGAGAAAGTCCTGACAAAGGAACAGAAGGGTCAACATTGACTCATATCGGGTCTCGGATATTCGAGAGTCCTACGCTCAATCACTGACCTCGCAAGGTTGTGAAGTCCGATTCCCCGATAAGTAAAGAGAGGGGGAGTCGTGCAAAGAGAGCTGTGGGTGCATATTTCCCGATAGGGAAATAGAAGGACCGGTTAGTGTTCTTTAGGCCGAGGAAAGAGAAGATCCTGTGAGAAGGCATGCCTGTGGGTGCGAAACTGCGTCAGTTTGGTATCAGAGCTTTAGATTCTTGTCTGTATATTTCAGGCGAGGAAGGCATAAGAGGTAAGGAGTACTCTGATACACAACGTCAAGTGGTATCAGAGCTAAGACATATTGTTCTTTGCTTTCTGTAGCAGAGAAGAGAAGAATTCGCCATGCTGCCAAGGAGAGATAGGTAGTCACCTGATCCAGAGGATAGGGAAGTGCAGAGAAGAAGAGGCAGGTAGATAATTGATCCAGCCATAGAGAGACAGATGAGAGACCTCTGAGTGAGATTCGAGGACATGGAGACAATGCAAAGACGCACAGTTAGTGCAGGGGATCTGAGTGATTCCGATAGTGAAATAGAGGCTGAACGAGAGGAGGAAGTTACAACCAGAGATGCATCAAATGAGAGTTTGATCAAAGCTATTGGCAGGATGGGTGCAAGAGCGAAGATGGACATTCCAATTTACGAGGGGAACTTGGATGCAGAGGAGCTACTAGATTGGATTAGAGCTCTGGATACTTACTTCGACTACGAAGATGTCGAAGAGGACAAGAAAGTCAAGCATGCTGTTACATCCTTAAAAGGACATGCAACATTGTGGTGGGATGAACTACAAGCTGATAGGTGCTACAAGGGCAAGCAGAAGATCAAGATCTGGGACAAGATGATTGCGAAGATGAAGGAAAAATTCATCCCCAGGGATTATCAAATTACTTTGTTCAGAAGAATGCAGAACCTGAGACAGAAGCTGATGACAGTGAAAGAATACACTGAGAAATTCTATCGACTGAACATCAGGGCAGGTCATTGGGAGAGCGATGATGAAAAAGTTGCCAGATACATGAATGGCCTGAGATATGATATGCAGGATGAGATGAGCATGGTAACCATCCGAATGGTGGAAGATTCTTATCAGATGGCTCTGAACGCTGAAGAGAAGCTGAGCCAAAAATAGAGTCAGAGGGGCTGAGGCAGAAGTCAACCCAGAGGCAAAGCAGTTGCCCAGGACAAATACCAGAAGCCCAAGGAGGAATGGAAGAAACCTTAGACTCGTGCAAAGAGAGGTGGAACCTCACATAGGGGGCCATATGTTGAACATAGAGGGAAGCATAATGAACAGAGAGGAGATTATGCTGACAACAACACTTTTCCTCGCACTAGAGGTAGAGGAAGAGGAAGAGGTGGAGTAATCACATGCTTCACATGCAGAAAGAATGGGCACAAGTCTTACGAGTGTCCAGAAAAAAAGAAGGACATTGGAGAAGCTCACATCACCGAATCACAGAGGTGGGATGTTGAGGCCAAAGACACTGAAGGCGGAAGATCGCTCATGATGCGAAAAGTCCTTTTGACACCCGAGAAGGAGGTGAAAGTTCAGTCCAAAGGACCAGACTCTTTAGGACTGTTTGCAAGACCAAGGACAGGGTATGCAAGGTCATTGTAGATAGTGGTAGCACGAATAATATCGTATCTACGAAGATGGTAGAGAAGCTGGAGCTAGAGACGACTGATCATCCAAGCCCATACAGAGTTTCGTGGCTACAGAAATGACACCAGGTAACTGTTACTAAACAATGCTTGGTTGAATTCAAGATAGGTGGATATAATGATAAGATCTTATGTGATGTTATTCCCATGGATGTTTGTCATCTATTTCTAGGTAGACCATGGAAATATGACAGAAATGTGATTCATGATGGGAGAATGAACACATACACCCTAGAGAAAAATGGGAGGACACACATGTTGCTTCCAATAAAGGATAAGGAGGTGAAGCTGGAAGTAAGCAACACAGTACTTCTCATGAATGGAAAGGAACTTCTTACCGAGGTTAAGAAGAAGGAGGATCCACAATTCTTTGTGGTTAGGAAGCCGTGGATTGTTCTAACTAGTACAAAAGTGGATGATTTACCAGATGAAGTTCAGGAACTGCTGGAAGAATTCGCTGACATTATAGTGGATGAACTACCTCGTTCGTTGCCACTGGTCAGGAGTGTGAGTCATCATATTGATCTCATACCAGGAGCCAATTTTCCAAATAAAGCCACATACAGATTGACGCCGCAGGAGAATGAGGAGGTTAAAAGGAAAGTCCAGGAGTTGTTGGACAAAGGGTTAGTTAGGGAAAGCTTGAGTCCATGTGCTGTTCCAACAGTACTCAGTCCGAAGAAAGATGGAGGCTGGAGGATGTGTACCGACTGGAGGGCGATCAATAAGATAACCATCAGGTACAGGTTTTCATTGTCAAGAATAGATGATCTAATGGATTGCTTGAGAAAAGCAAGGTACTTTTCAAAGATTGATTTGAAAAGAGGATATCACCAGATTCGCATGAGAGAAGGTGATGAATGGAAGACAACATTCAAAACAATTGAGGGTTTGTATGAATGGCTTGTTATGCCATTTGGCTTAACAAATGTGCCAAGTACCTTTATGAGGTTGATGAATGAAGTCCTGAGGGAGTTCATTAGGAAATTTGTCATCGTATACTTGGATGACATACTGGTTTATAGTAAATTAGTGGCAGAGCACTTGAAGCATTTGGCTACAGTGATGCATAAACTACAACAGGAGAAGCTATTTATTAATATGAAGAAGTCCTCATTCATGAAGACATAACTCATTTATTTGAGATTTTTTATTTTGGAAAATGAGTTGAGGATGGATCCGGATAAGGTGGAAGTGATAAAGAATTGGCCATCACCGAGGAATGTATTCGAGGTGAGAAGTTTTCATGGTTTGGCTAGTTTCTACCGAAAATTCATCAGGAATTTCAGTGGAATTAGCACAACGATGATGGATACAGTGAAGAAGCGGCATAAGTCTTTTCACTGGACAGAAGAATCTGAAAAGAGTTTCAATCTGTTGAAAAGGAAGATCACGGAACAACCAGTTTTGGTGTTGCCGGATTTCCAGAAAACATTTCAGGTCAAATGGGATGCAAGCGGATTTGCAATCGGGGCAGTCTTGAGTCAAGAAGTCAGGACGATAGCATATTTTAGTGAGAAGTTGAATGAAGTGAAATTGAAATACTCCACGTATGATAAAGAGTTTTATGCTATCATACAGGCATTAAAGAAATGGAGGCATTACTTGATACCCAAAGAATTTGTATTGTACAGTGACAATCATGCACTGCAGTTTGTGACTCAACAAGAGAAGTTGAATCAGAAACATGTAAAAGGGGTTGAGTATATGCGGAATTTCACATTTGTGATTAAACATATTTCTGGTATTGCTAACAAAGTTGTTGATGCTTTGAGCAGGAAGTGTTTGTTGTTGCAGGAGTTCAGAGTCCGCACTTTAGGTTTTGATGATCTCAGGAATATGTACGCAAATGATCCAGATTTTCAGGAAGCGTATGAAGCAGCTGAGAATCCAGTTCTCAGAGACAGAAGCCCATGGATAGAATACATGATCCAGGAAGGATTGTTGTTCAGAGGCAATCAACTGTGTATTCCGAAATGCTCCATGAGGGAGAATCTGTTGAAGGAGAAACACAGTGGTGGATTGGCAGGACATTTTGGTCATGAAAAAACATTCATGAAATTGAATGAGTCATATTTTTGGCCAGGAATGCGAGCGAATGTCAAAATATTTGTAGACAGATACATAATTTTCCAGCATTCGAAGGGAAGAAAGTAGAATGCAGGTTTTCATCAACCGTTGCCCATACCAGAAAGGCCGTGGGATGAGATAAGCATGGATTTTGTATTGGGGTTGCCAAGGACACAAAGAGGTGTTGATTCAATCTTTGTGGTAGTGGATAGGTTTTCCAAGATGGCACACTTCATCCCATGTCAGAAGACCAGTGATGCAACTCACATTGCAAATCTATTCTTCAAAGAGGTCATTCGACTTCATGGGTTGCCGAAAAGTATAGTTTCGGTCAGAGACACGAAATTCATAGGGAATTTTTGGAGGACCTTATGGAAGAAGCTGGGGACTAATTTGATGTTTAGTTAAACTTTTCATCCTCAGACGGATGGACATATGGAAGTGTTCAACAGAAGTCTGGGAGACTTGCTAAGAAGCTTGGTGACAGAGCACCACAACAATTGGGACAATATATTACCACAGGCAGAATTTGCGTACAATGAATCAGTGAATAGAAGCACAGGTCAGAGTCCATTTCAGGTTTTTTATGGCATGCAGCCGAGGGGAATTTCTAAACTGAGATATTCAAGACAGACTGCTACTAGGAGCGCTAGTGCATAGGAATTCGCTGAGGCGATGAAGGAACTTCACAACCAGGTGAAGGAGCGGTTGCAGAATTCAAGTCAGGAATACAAGCGTAGAGCAGATCGACATCAGAGACAACTTCAGTTTGAGGTTGGTGATCTGGTTCTTACACACTTGAGGAATGAAAGGTTTCTGAGAGGAGCATACAATAAGCTGATAATGAAGAAAATCAGTCCATGCAAGGTCTTGAGAAAATTTGGGGACAATGCTTATGAGATTGAACTACCCGATGGGATCGAAATTTCTTCGATATTCAATGTCTCAGATTTGTACCCATACAGAGATGGAGAAGCAGAGACTGGATATGAGCATCCATCGATCCAGTGGATGAAGCAAATTCCAGTTGTAGAGAAGCCATAGATGGAATGCATACTGGACAAGTGAGTGAGTAAGAGGACCAGGCGAAAACAATATTTTGAGTATCTGGTCAAGTGGAAGAACCATCCAGTTGAAGATGCCAGCTGGGAGATTGAAGCTGAGATACAGAAGCATGGACAGAGCGTGCAGGAGCTCATGGTAATGAGCCCATGAAAGTTTTCAAGTGAGGGAGTATGATGCAGGAGCATCGCCAACACATCAAGCGAGCCAACGCAGAAGAGGAGGACACCTAGACAAGCCAGCATAAATTTTGAAAACACTTTGGAATTGTTGCGCAAATCTTAAATGAGCCATTAAGATGAGGCACACTTGTATATTGTAAATGGACCTTGAGCAGATAGCTCTCGTCCTTAGTAGGTAGACGACATTTAAAATAGTTAATGTAAAGTAGATAGAATTTAATTCTAGACTAGACAGTTGTAGAGCGCAAGAGGGAAACGGGATATAGACACCCTCATTGTGCATTGTAACATTATTCAAAAGCATTTGGAGCAAGAAGAAGTAGAGAGCTGTGTAAAAACACCCATGTACAAACATTTGAATTAATAGAAAGCTTTGATTCAAATTCATGGTTTGTGTTGTTCTCTATGTATTGGTGCTGAATGATAGGCTCATGAACGTTTGATCCTGTTATACATTTGCTTTTATATGCTGTGTATGTGATTTCATGTATGAATTGAAGTCTGAGAGGGAGATGGAATGAGTTTCAATTGTTTCTCTATTTGAGCCAGAGAATTCCTGCAAGGAGTGCAGTTGAAGTGTCCGCAAGGAGTGCGTTGACAGAGGGTTCAGATAGAGATAGTTTTTGTTCTCATTCATCCAGAAGTGTAGTTGGGCACAAGAGCCGTGCAAGGAGTGTGCAGGCTGGGTAAAAGTCTCAGGGTTGCGAACCTGAGTGAAGCATTTGACAGACTGCTGAAGGTTTTCCGCAAGGAGTGCGTGCAAGATTTTTCTTGAAGGACTTGAGGTCGTGGGGAAAAGATCACGAGGGATAGGAACTTCGAATTTGTTGAAGGAAAACATAGAAAATTTTTGCCTTGAAGGTTGGAAAGAAGCGTCGCAAGTTTGCATGCAGGTGGATAAGTTCTATGGAAGAACACTTAGTCATTTCATGGATTGCATAAGGAAGAACGAACGATCGATATCTTCTAGGGAAAATCAACGAATCACCGTGAGTCGTTGGATCTCGCGGGGGTGCAGGGGGATACTGCAGATATTCCCATAGTGTTTAAAGCTCAAAATGGGTAGAGCCGTTGATCCAAGCTAGCCAGAGGCATTGGATTATTCGCGAAATCACCTATTGAGATTTCGTAAGAAAGGAATCGAAGATTTGGTAACGGGAGTCGCGAAATCGTGATACACGATATCTCGACGGCTACAAGTACATTGTGGGGCCACAGGATTTGGTGGTGGACAGGTAGCACACTGTATCGGGGTTCGGGAAAAGTAAAGTCCCGAAACATTGGGCATCAGGATTCATGATCTCGCGAAGTCCGAAATCTCGACGAGGTGACGGGACTGTTGAAAAGTCAAAGCCGTGAGCTCATCGGAGTTTCAGCATATCGGGACTCGGGAGTTAGAGAACCGAGTTGCTCAACACTGCGAGTGCCAAGATCCTGATAGAGAAATTCCCGACAAAGGAACAGAAGGGTTAGTGTTGACTCATATCAGGTCTCGGAGATTCGAGAGTCCTACGCTCGATCACTGACCTCGCAAGGTTGTGAAGTCTGATTCCCCGATAAGTAAAGAGAGGGGCAGTCGCGCAAAGAGATCTGTGGGTGTAGATTTCCCAATAGGGAAATAGAAGGATCGGTTAGTGTTCTTTGGGCCGAGGAAAGAGAAGATCCTGTGAGCAGGCGTGCCTGCAGGTGCGAAACTATGTCACAATGTCATCAAATCGGGTAATTTTTTCTCACATTTTAAAACCCTAAATCGAGAAGGAACATAACAATGATTTAAGATTTTCTGAGGTCTAAAGGGAATTGGAATCATAAGATTTCAAAGATATGGATGTAGAAACATAAATCCCTCTCATCTCTAAAAGAGTTCATGCCTCTAAAATTGCAGCCCCCCATCAATTACAGATCCATAAATGGTTACAACAATAACTAAAAGGCCCACACCTCTTTATTTATGTAAAATATGACATTTTGAGCTAGCAGTGAATGCTACATAAAATTGCAAAAACAATTTTCCATATATAGAAATGAATTTCCTCAAATGGATTTCAATCAAAGATATTCTTTGCAAATGTCTAAGAGAATCACAAAACTCTCTTCCAACAAACAACATAGTAACATAACCATATCATCAATAGAAAGGTATTCATGAAGAACAACTCTATCACAAAATTGTGTTTTGAAATACAATAATATCATCATGTCATCAATAACATGGTATTCGTAAATAACAACTATATCACAAAATTGTCTTTCAATAGATAAAGAGTTATAGCATGTCATCAATAGTAGGGTAGTCATGGATAACAACTATGATGAGTACATTTGTCATGGAAAAGACACACTTTCATATCTAAAACCCAACCATGCAAGAGGCCTTGAAGAATGTCATGGAAACCTAAATGCAAATTGTTACTAGATATTCCATGCTTGTCACACATTCCTAGAAGAAGAGTCTATAGCAATAGGTAAATCAGATTACAAGGAAAACTAGGATGAAATTCACCAAAGTGTTGACCTGGACACACATTCTATTTGCAACCTATAGCCAAAGTAGATTATAGAATCCATTATTAGCAAGGAGTGCTTGCTAGGAAAGCACATCTAACACATATGTTAATCACTATGATCAAGCTAAGAGAGTGGATAAATTTCCCCTCTTCACTTGTTTGGTTGGACTATTTCATGTACAAGGGTTTTGGATTGAAGTGGCAAGTCCTTGGGGTGAGACCACTTTTCTCTATATCTTTGGGTTGAGGACATAGTCTTGTATTCCCTACCCTTATAAATTTCTCTATAACTTTCTTGCTTGGTCCAAAACCTCCATTAGACCTTTAATCCTTTGTACTAATGATTGAAAATTCATGGGGGTGGCTTTCACTGATCATGGTTAAGTTATAGAAGTACTTTGTTACCAACTTGAAATTCCAATGATTGGCATTCCTTGTTTTCCCAACTCTTCATTCGCTCGGCTACCTCCACCAAATGAACCTTGGCATGGTCAATTGAGCATTATCG
>ML783328.1:990810-1006998 GCA_009831015.1 Picea engelmannii | reverse complement strand
CAACAACTTAAAATCTCCAAGAACTTGCAAACACCTAATATTTTTTTCAAGTGCCACTTTCATCAACATCTAGAGGGTGTAGAATTCAACCATGTTATTTGCTCCTAGTCCTACTCCATATTTTAAGGAGAAGAAGTGGTAATAATCTAAAAAGAGTATGACTCCATCCCCACACATTTTTGGAGAGCCTTGATAAGCTCCATCAAAGAAGTCCCAAGGCTTTGTGAAATCAATATGGGGCTCATGCAATACCCTTTGGGATTTAATATTAATATTAATATCAAAATTGATGCCCAAAATAAATTTTTATTTTTTTTCTAAATAAAATTTGGTCGTCGCATATCCGATGACAAGTTTTATCGATGCGACGGGTTTGCTATATAAACATTGAAAATTTGTCATCGAATAGGTGACAACAACTTTTATCGATGCGACGGTTTTGCTATATAAACATCGAAAAGTTGTTGTCAAATATGCGACGACAACTTCTTTTGATGCAACGGTTTTGCTATATAAACATCGAATAGTTGTTATCGAATAGGTGATGACAACTTCTTTTGATGCGTCGGTTTAACTACATAAACAACAAAAAATTTTCATCGAATACGTGGCAACAACTTATATTCATGCATCGGTTTAGCTACATAAACAACATAAAGTTGTTGTCAAATAGGTAACGACAACTTCTATTGATGCAATGGTTCAACTATATAAACAACGAAAAGTGGCATCGAATAGGCGACGACAACTTCTATTGTTACGTCAATTTAGCTACATAAACAACAAAAAGTTGTCGTCGAATAGGCGACGAAAACTTCTAATGATGCGTCATTTTAACTATAAAAGTTGTTGCAATTTAGACGAAAAGTTGGTTTAAGATTGTTTGCCTATATCGTCGCTTATGCGACGTTTTATCAAGTTCGTCGCAAATGCCACGTCACCTAAACCAACATTTCAGAGACTCCAAATTCATCGCCATATCAACGATATAACATCGCATAAGTGTCGAAAGAACCGTCGCAAAATGGGCCAAATATGCTAGTGCAAGGAGAGACACACATTTATAAGTGGGTTTTTTTTTCTCGTAATGCATTCCAAGGGTATATAGCATATGAGGCTACACTGTAAATTATGTCAGGGGTCACCTTGACGAAATTTTGAGTAATTTATATCACTTTTTCATGTTTTTTTGCCAAGAATCCAACAATGCACTCTTTTACTGCATTTGAGCAGCGAATTTTTAGAGTGTCTTAAAATCGTGTTTTGTAAGATCATTTTGTAATGTAATTTGGAATTTTTAGATGATGAAGAACAATCATGCTATTTAAAGGGACTTTAAAGATGCAATGATGTATGCCATTTACATATGTGTTTGAGTTCTTTTATTTTTTGTTGTATTATGTCATTTACATTTCAACTTATTCATCAATATTAATGAAGTTTACGGACAAATAAGACATTCACATGATATTTTGCAAATAGTCAAGCGATCTTCAATTATATTCTCGAATTTGGTCGGATGTTTTTGTATCTTCATATGAACTAATTGGAATCTAAGGATTCTTTGGGATGAATTAATATCAGAGTTTGTTTGATATTTTAAGGATTGTTCTAGATTTTATGAGTAGAACGAAATAAATACAAATTTATATTATTAACAAAGAGATTCAATGAAAAATAACAAAGATAAAGTAAAACTTGGCTTCTATTAATAAAAAAATATGGTGAAACTATAAAATGGAGATTGAAATGAGATTTCCAGAATGGTGGTGTCTTATCTATGAGAAGAGATGTGATAGATGTGCTCATTCGCTAGATGATGAGTACAATGAGGCTCTAAAATCTTTTTTACAATAAACATGAATTCCAAAACACTAGACATCCAAAATCCTAACCCTAGGAGATGAAGTGCCAAGAGTCATGTGGGCCCTGTTAGGGTAAGTTGGTTGATCAACTTCTTTTGGTCATAACTTTTGCATATGATCTTTGTTTTAGGCGCATGATATCCTATTGGAAAGGTATATATGAGGACTACACTTTGTTCCATTAGATTTTGAATGTGGCCACAATGCAAATATGATGAGCCCAAAAAACGTTGTTGAGGGCCTCAATATGGTCCTGGAAGTTCAAGACCCAAAAACGAGGAAAAAATGCCAAGATGAGCCAGTTGGAATAGGTGGGTGGCCAACGATATCGACATGAATCAATCCTCCCCCATTAGGAAGAAATGGTCTCCATTGCATTAAGTTCCCCCATCATATGAGTAATTTTTTGTTGAATTGGGCCTCGGGTGAGCCACCTTCCTTGGTGCAGGAGCTTCCCTTCTTTGAAAATATGATAAAGATGGATCCTCTACTGGTGAGTTTCCTTGAACTATGTGTCCATGATCAGATCATTTGATTCTTATTCCATGAAGTCAAGGTTGATATATGTTGATGTCAATTGTTCTGCTATCTCTGAGGTGTCCAATAATGGTGGAAAATATGGCCGAAGGAGATCCACCGTGAACACTGGGTGCAAGCCAAGGAAGGGGGGAATATTGAGCTCAAAATCATTGTCTCCCACATCCTTGGTGATGGTGTAAGGTCTATAGTGGAGTGGATGAAGCTTCCAATTGGGCCATGTAAGGAATTCTTTCTATAAGTGCAACCAAACTTTGTATGCCAACTAAAAATTGTGTGGCACTTGATGTTGATCATGGCACTGCTTGTACTTGGCATTAGATTTCTATAAAATATCCTAAACTTGTTGGCAGATGTGAATGATCCACTTGATGAATAGGGTGGCTTTGTCATCTTCAGTTTGAGCATGGGATGAGTCTTCCTGGGTGGCCACAAGGAGTAGTGCAACATCCATGGGACCTAATGGTTGAAATCCCATCCCCACCTAAAAGGGGTTGTGGTCAGTTGAGCTATGTATGGCTTTGTTGTAACTATGTTTAACATAGGAAAGACTCTCGTCCTATTTGTAGGGGTTCTTTGAATTTTACATGCGTAGGATATGAAAGATAATTTGATTGATGACCTCGGTTTGGCCATCCATATGGGGGTGGAAGGCAATGGATTTGGTGAGCTTGGTGTCCAAAAGTGATTAGAGGATCGACTAAAATGTGTTGATGAATCAATTGTCCCAATCTAAGATAATGGTTTGTGGTATTCCAAAATTTAGCCACACTCGTTCAAAGAAGAGCTTGGCAGTGGCCTCTGTTGTGATGCTCTTCTTGTAGGCGACCAAAATCGACATCTTGTAAAAGCGATCAACAAAAAAAAAAACACAGTTGTTTCCCCACTTGGTGAATGGAAGGCCCGACATGTAGTCCATTGAGATGGATTCCCACAACCTCTCAGGAGTAGGAAGAGGGGTGTACAAGCCTTGTTTCTTAGTGGTCGGTTTGGAAATAACACAAACAGTGTAGTATCTGATATACTTGTTGACAACATGTCGAAGTTTTGGCCAATAGAAATGTTGTTGCAGTAATGCCACTATTTTTTCTACACTGAAGTGTCCTGCCACAAGAATGTAGTGGGCTTCCCAAATCATCTTCACTCACTCTCTTGATGGAATTAAGAGATGAAATAGATGGCACAACAACCCCTCCTTAAGATGGAAATTAGTGACAATTGTGTTTGTGCCCAACATTTGGTAGGTGGTGGCGAAGTCATGATATTCTCTTAAAGTTTAGTGCATCTAGAGGTCTCGTGGCTACAAGGTTATAGCACCATGGTCAGTGTCATGAATGGAGGCCGGCTGAGGAAATCAACGACGTAGTTGGTACTTCTTGTATTATACTTGATGTTTAGGTGAAGCTGCTGCAAGTATGTGGACCGATTTTGATGGTAGTCATTCTGCAATTTTCCTTGTGTCTTCATGAACTGCAGCGGATTATGATCAGTGTGGATGATTGTATCCTTCAATAGATTGTAATGCCTCCACTGGAGACAGGATTACACAATGGAGTAAATTTCTTTGTTGTAAGTAGGGTACTTACAGATGCCATCTAATAGAGTCTCACTATGATAGGCCATGGGGTGGTCGTGCTGAGTGACAACTGAGCCCAAAACATAGTCTGAAGCATCTATCTCAATTTGAAAGGGTTGTCGCAGGTAGAGTAATTAAAGCACTGGGGTTGAGCACAAGCGATGTTTCAAATCATTTAACGCTTGTTGTTGGGATAGGCCCCACACAAAATTTACCTTACCACCACCCCTAGTTACTTGGTTGAGGGCCCATGCAATATGGAAGAATCCCAACATGAACCTGCAATAGAAATTGGTAAGGCCTAAGAAGCATTAAAGCTCAATGAGTGTGGTTGGGGCTGGCCAATCACGGATGACCTGGATATTGGCTAGATTCACATGCACACCATGCTTATCAACTATGTAGCCTAGGTATTAGACCATGTCCATATCGAAGGAGCATTTCTCCAAGTTGGCATATAGCTTTTGTTGTCGCAGAGTGTGTAGAACCTATTGAATATGCTGCAAGTGTTCTACCCAAGTCTTGTTGTAGATGAGGATGTCATCCAGATACACTACTACAAAAGAATTGGTGAACGAATGAAGGATATCGTCCATCATCCTCATGAAATTTGTTGGTGCATTTGTCAAACCAAATGTTATGACCGACCATTCAAAAAGACTTACTTTTGACTTGAAGGAAATATTCCATACATGTGTCTACTCTGTTGGGACCTGATGGTAGCTAGAATTTAGATCAATCTTACTGAAGTATTTGACCCCATTGAGTTGATCAAGGAGATTCTTGATTCGGGGAATCTGGTAACAACTCCGGAATATGATTTTATTTAGAGCCCAATAATCAATGTTGAGTCACAAGGTCTTTCCTTTCTTTTCCACAAGAATGATTGGGCTTCCACGGGGTGATGAGATGGTTCATATGTGCCCCTTATGGAGAAGATATGTTATCTGATGCTTGATCTCCTCATTTTCTAAAAGAGAGCAACAATATACTATTCCATTGTGTAGTGGTGCGTTGGGGGTCAAATCACTGGAATGATTGACCTGAAAGTTCAGAGGTACCCCAATAGGTGAGGAGAAGATGTCTTTGTATTCTTCCACAACCTTATCCACTTGATTCTGCTGCGTGGAGAGGTCGACCACGGAAGCCATAGATGTGGCTGCAATATTCTGCTCACTATAAGAGTAAATCATGAACAAGACAAACTTCCTGGTATGAGAGATGACCTTCCTGCATTGCTTGGAAGAGATCAAAGAAATGACACTAGGTGGGACTACCTCAGGTATCCTATACAATTTTCTGTCCAAATTAATAATAACACTATGGGGCCTAGACTCATATACAACATGATATTTCCATAAATAAGGTTGGACCAAAAGAACATCACAAAATTCAAGGGGAGAAACATCACACAATACCTCATCTTTGAAGGGGTTAATGTAGTAGGACATGCGACACTATTGGTTGACACGAAGATCACTTCCTTGGTGACCCCATCCGATGGTATAGGTCTGTGGGTGTAGTGTTTTTCGAAGGGCTAGCTTCTTGATGACCTTTGTTGAGATGAGGTTATTTTGGCTACCTCTATCAACAATGAAGTGAAACAGGGTGCCTTTCACCCACATCTGTGAATGAAAGAGGCACTCTCCTTCATCTGACTCATCAGGTTCACCGAGCTATATATTGGTGGTAGAAATGGTGGCACTGGGTTCCACATCAATGATCTGTCTCTCCTTTTCTAGTTCCGACTTAGAGTTGGAACCTGCATCTAATTCAAAGGATTTCATCTCAGCCACCAATGACTTCTTTGAGTGGAAATTGACAGTGTTATGCTAGGGGCTCTTATGAAACTCGCACCACTTCCCGTTATCTTTCTTCATATTTCCATTATCCATATTTATTTGCGACTTAGATTGGTTGTCCTAAGGTTTTCCATATTTGATCTTCCCTTTGTTCTGTGGGTTGGGGATTCCCTTTCCCTTCTTCTATTTTTGAGGGGTTCCCACACCCAAAATGTCATGGTTTTTGTTTAAGCTTCTGCTCGATTTTGACAGCATATAAATAGGTCGCTCCCAAGGATGAGATGTCCAAAAACTCCATTTCTTCTTGGATGTATCTATGAAGACCACCATAGTACTTGAGAACCATATTTCGATCAGAATATTTTATACCTATATTAGTGTGCAAGGCATGGAAGATATTTGTGAACTATGGAACTGCTTGGTCCCTTTCCTACCACAGTCTGGTCCATTTTGCATACATGTCGTCATAACTTCTGACAAGGTAGTATTGTTCCTTAATAACATCCCTGAAGGACTCCTAGGTGAGTGTGACTGTAACTAATTAGGATTCCTATGTTTCCTTTTTCTCACAGAAATTCTCCCACCAATATTTGACATGGGGGATGACTTTCAGGAGCGCAAAAATAATAATTTTTTTATTCAAAAAGTTATGAACATAAAAATACCCTTTTAGCAGATTCAACCATTTGTTTACAACATCTGCGTCTATCTGACCTTCAAATATGGGAATATCAAATTTTATCCGTACCTTTAATGGGGCAGTGTCTCCGCTCGAGGAATATCTATTGCATGTTGGTAGTCATCAAAGGATTTGTTCAAAACTATCCATCATCTTGTTCCTTTTTTGCGCAAGGGATTCCTTGAGAAACAGTTTGAAAGGATCTCTTGTCTCGTTGCCTTTATTTTCTCCTGCCATGGGAGGTCACTTGGGCATGCAAGAGCCTTTGTCCTCAAGAGAAACAAGATAGAGACCCAACTCTTTGTACCCTGACCTCATCAGGGACATGCATTAAAAATGATATGGAGCAGACCACTCTCATACCATTGATCCATATTTTATGAGTAGAATGGAATGAACACAAATCGGTATTATTAACATAGATATTTAATGAACAATAACAAAGATACAATATAAATTCACTTCTATTAATAAAGAAATATGTTGAAATTGTAAAATGCAGATTGAAACAAGCTTGCTAGAATGGTGGTGATTTATCTTTGAGAAGATATGTGATGGTTACACTCATTCACCAAAGGATGAGTACAATTAGGCTCTCAAATCCTTTTTACAGTAAGCATGAATTACAAAACTCTAGACATCCAAAAACCTAACACTAGGAGATGAAACACCAAGAGTCATGTGGGCCCCGTTGGGGTAAGTTGGTACATCAACTTCCCGGGGTCGTACCTTTTTCATATGATCTTCGTTTTAGGTGCACGACAGCCCGTTGGAAAGGTATATCCAAGGAATACACATTATTCCATTAGACTTTGACTCCATCTATAGTTTTATTGTGGTGAGCCCTAAAAACGTTTTTTAGGGCCTCAAAATGGGCCAAGAAGTTACGAACCCAAAAACTAGGAAAAAACTACCAAACTAAAATTACCAAGATGAGCAAGGTGGAATAGGTGGGTGGCCACCAATATCCACCTAGATCAATGATCAATTTGGTATCAGAACTCGTTTGGTATTTTCATATCACCAAAGATTCCCCAAATTTGATCATTGACGCATGTAAGAGGGCATGTGTAAGAAATCACATCCCATAGTTATTGGGAGCATGGGGGATGAGTACAATAATCTTTGGGAAGTGTGTGAGTCAAGCAAATAAGAAAAAAGAGAGGAAATTCATATGGGTAGTTACAACAGTTTTAGACAGTCAAGTTTTTTCATGAACAACAAGTAGAGAGTATAAACGAAGAGTTTGGAGTTGGAGCAACCATGTAGGGTGAGTTATGGAGCATGTTGGAGCATGTTTGGAGCGTATTTGGAGAAAAATACTGAAGATCCGGGTTCTTAGGTCTTAAGAGTGAACTCCTGTGTGATTTTCATTGTAACATCAAGTGTTTGTTGTTTTTTGTTGGTAGTTTTCCTAGCAATGAGCTCCCTTGAATTTTTCAGTAGAGATATTCCTGGTTACCTGTGCCAGAGAGACTCTAATAAATGAATGGGATGCCCGAGGGACTTGATATAAGTGAAGGGGTACATTCATTGGGTTGGACATGTTGAGAGAAAGAGAGCTAGTGGAAAATTGGGATAGTTGTAGGAGAATATCAGTGGATTGTGGCTTTTCTGAGCTGTGAGTAGATAGTGAGAGACCACTCTCTTTTTTGGATTTCTTGGGTGTATTCTTGTTGATATTTGGAATAACAAATCTATGGTTGGGTGGAACATCCATCCCAAGTAGTTGGTTGCACAATGCTTTTAAAAGATAAGTGTTTTATCTGTTGTATGAGTTATATTTATGAGTTAATTTTTGTGCATCCACTCTATGTTTAAAAAAGATTTATATGTTATTATATTCGAGCTTATTAGATGCATTCATGTTGTTTTTAGCATGTTGTAGATGCATTTAATTAATGGTAACATATGATAGTTAAATCTGGTTGTAATTTGTAGCTGGTAAGCTACAACAAATTAGTTAGCAGCGAAATTTTAATTTTTATGAGCATTTCCACACGTAATGGATGTTGTAGATGCATTTAATTAATGGTAACATATAATAGTTAAATCTAGTTGCAATTTGTAGTTGGTTAGCTACAAAAAATTAGTTAGTAGAGAAATTTTAATTTTTATGAGTATTTCTACACGTAATGGACCTCAACAAGGTTGGGAAATCTTATAATAGTCAACTATAGATTTTCATGGGAAACCATAGGTAACCATTGTCAATAATGGTCAAACATGGTCAAACATGGTTATACATAGTCTATATAGTCAAACATGGTCAAATGTGGCCAACCATATTGATCCATATTCATTCATATATTCAACATAGTAAACTCAAGTTAACCATAAGTTGACCATATTCAACCATAGTCAACTAGAGTTTATTATAGTCAACCATGGTCACTCATTCACAACAAGGTCAACATAATCAATTGTGCTCAACTGTGGGGAACAATCGTTAACAAGGACCAACCATAGTCAATCGTAAACAACTATAGTCAACCAAAGTCAATTATACTCTTTCATAGTCAGCTACACTTAACCCTGGTCAACTAATGTCAACATGGTCAACCATAGTATATCATAGTCAACTATAGTTAAACATGGTCAACCATAGTATATCATAGTCAACTATAGTTAAACATGGTCAACCATATTCAACCATGGTCTTCCATAGTTGGCCATGTTCTACATGGTCAAATGTGGTCAAACATTGTTAACATTAGAAAATGTGGTCAACCATAATCAAACATGGTCTCCCATAGTTAACCAAGGTCATACATAGTTGACCAAGGTCAACCATAGTCAACCATGGTCAAACATAAGAAACCATGGGAAACCATAGTCAACCATGGTCACATATTGGTAACTATGGGAAATCATAGTCAACCATGGTCAACCATAGTCAACCATAATCAACATGGGCAACATGGTCACCATTGTCAAATGTTCTCAACCATGGTGAATATATTCTACTATAACCTTTCATGTGCAACCATTGTCAACCATGGTCAAACATGGTCATACATAATATACATGGTCAAATGAGGTTAACCTAGTCAACATGGTCAAACACTAATCATGGTCTACCTTGGTCAACCATACTCAACCATGGTCAAGCGTTGGCAACCATAGCCAACCTTGGGCAATCGTAGTCAACCATGATCATTCGTAGTCAACTATGGTCAACATGGGCAATAGGGTCACCATAGTCAAATGTTCTCGACCATGGTCAACCATAGTCAACTATGAGTTTCATGTGAAACCATGGTCAAACATGGTAAAATGTGGTCAAACACAGTCTACAGGGTCAAATTAAAATGTGGTTAACCATAGATAACATGGTGAAATGTGGTCAACCATATTGACCCATAGTCATTTGTATGTTGACCATAGTAAACCTAAGTCAACCATAAGTTGATCGTATTCAACCCAATTTGAACATAGTTAACCATAGTCAACCATGGTAAACCGTAGACAACCATGCACACCCATTCTCAATAGGGTCAACATAGTCAACCGTACTCAACCATGGTGAACCATCATCAACAATGGCCAACCATAGTGAACCATAAACAACTATAGTCAAACATTGTCAACTATAATCTTTCGTAATTGACTAAACTCAACCATGGTCAACTAAAGTAAACATGGTCAACCATATCCTATCATAGTTAGCTATAGTTAAATGTCAACAATCATGGTCAACTATATTCAACCATGGTCTACATGGTCTTCCATAGTTTATCATAGTCAAATGTGGTCAAACATGGTCTCGCATAGTCAAATGTGGTAAAACATGGTCTCACATGGTCAACCATAATCAACCATAGTCATATAGTCAACCACAATCAACCATACTCAACTATGTTCAAACATAGGCAACCATGGGCAACCTTAGTCAACCATGGTCAAACATAGGAAAACATGGGAAATCATAATCAACAATGGCCAAACATAATCAACTATGGTCAACATGGTCACCATTATCAAACGTTTTCAACCATGGACAACCATAGTCAATTATAGCCTTTCATGGGAAACCATAGGAAACTATGGTCATACATAATCTACATGTTCAAACATGGTTGAATGTTGTCAACCATAGTCAACATGGTCAAATGTTGATGATGGTCTACCTTGGTCAACCATACTCAACCATGATCAAACATAGGAAACCATAGTGAACCGTGGTCAAACATAGGCAACCATGCACAACCAACATTAACCATAGTCAACAGTGGTCAACATGGGCAATAGAGTCACCATTGTCGAATCTTCTCAACCATGGTTAACCATAGTCAATTATAGCCTTTTATGGGAAACCATAGACAACCATTGTCAAATTTGGTCAACTATGGTCATACATAGTCTATAGAGTTAAATATGGTCAAATTTGGTCAACCATAGTCAACATAGTCAAACATGGTCTACCATATTGATCAATAGTCATCTATATATTGAGCATAGTAAGCCTAAGCCAAGCCAATCATAAGTTGACCATATTCAACCATAGTCAACCATGATCAACCAAATTCAACCATTGTCAACCATAGACAACCCATCTCACCCATTCTCAAAATGGTCAACAAGATCAATATAGTCAAGTGTACTCAACCATAGTGAACCATCGTAAAAAATGGCCAACCATAAACAACTATAATCAAACATAGTGAGCTATAGTCTTTCACAGTCAACTAAATTAAGCCATGGTCAACTAAAGTCAACCATGATCACCTATAATCAACCATTATAAACCCTCTTGAACCATATCCATCCAGAGTAAACCATGGTCTACTAATCCTCCTATTGTCAACCATGGTGTACCAATTCTCCCCATGCATGTAGGCTGTCAACTAGCACAACCACATTATTAAAAGTGGTTGTACACACCTATCAACATTATTTTCCACTCTTCAAAAGATAATGACATCTATGATATCAACTACTTTTAATAATGTGGTTGCACTAGTAATGGGCATTGTCTAACTGTTTTAGATTTTGGCTTTTTTGTTGAAATTCTACGATACAAATCTGGATGAAATCACAATTTTTTGTTGTTTAAATTGCATTTTTGAATACATAAATAGAATCAACATGTTGAAAAACCTCTGAAACACTTGGATTATACAAACTCAGCCACTCAAATCCACAAATCCAACAATATATACCGTAAAAATTTACTGCCACCCGTGTTGATCCTCCGATTTTGAAAAATCGGGACACTATGAAACCACCCCATTGTGGCCGGTACTTTATAGCCAGTGTAAGTTATGAAGATTATGGCGTAAGCCTCAACGACTGAATAGTATTTCTTTGCTTTAGGCACTGGAATGTCGGGATCATATTATGTGGTGCAACTACAGCGTCAAGAATGATAGAGATGTGAAACATTAATCAACATGGCAATAGTATACAAATATAATGTGATTGGAACAAATAAAAGTTAAATATAGAAATTGATATGACTTTTTCAATTTTTAAAAGGGATTGGCCAAGTGAAGAGAAATATGTAAATTGACATGATTATATTAAAAACTTGTTGCAATAGAGATATGTAAATTGACATGATTATATTAAAAACTTGTTGCAATATAGATATGTAAATTGAAATGAATATATTAAAAACTTTTATGATACATTCTTGGAGGTCATTGGTTTGAATTGATTTTTAAAATAAAAACTTGTTGCTGTTATGATACATGCTTGGAGGTCATTGGTTCGAATTGATTTTTAAAAGGATTGGGTCTAAATTGAAATGATTATATTAAAAACTTGTAAATTTGTTGATAAAGAAATATGTAAATTGAAATGAATTTATTAAAAACTGATATATGCTTGAAGTTCATTGGTTAGAATTGGGGTATAGTATTTTTATTTATTACATTAAATAATCAAATCATGTAAAGAATTTCTATAAACTAAAGAGAAAAAATAACACCAGATATTAATTTTTTTTGTTTTTAAATTCGATACCATACATTCAATGTTCAACAAAAAAAAATTGTATTAAAAATAAGTACACAAAAGGACTAATGAAGTAATATGAATGCCAAATGGAAGTTCAATCCTTACAAGTTATTTTTTTAGATGACCTGCCAGTACACAAAAATACAAATGAAAATGATATGAATGCCAAATGACACTTTAATTCTTACACGTAATATACAAGTTATTTTTTAAGATGACCTGGCAATACAAAAGTGGCAAATGAAGCAATATACAATTTATTTTTTAAGATAACCTGGCAATACAAAAATGGCAAATGAAGTGATATAAATGCCAAATGGCAATTCAATTCTTAGACGTAATATACACGTTATTTTTTAAATATGACCTGCTCAACCACTCATTCAGTTCATATATTTTTTAAATATGACCTGCTCAACCACTCATTCAGTTCATAAGATCATGGATGGGTTATCCATATGCGTTCTTAAGTTCACAAAAATTTTCAAATTTTCATTGCATCTCCAACCATGCAGTGATGTTGGTTTCGGCTGATAACCCAGCATCAAAATTTCTTTGATATGTTTCCAAGTTTTGTATCATTTTCTAGACCTACACCTCATTAAGCAGAAGACGTTTTCTAAGGGGAGGTTTCTTGATGTTTTTGGTAGTCTTTGCCATGTCCATACAGGCAGGTTTGGAATTTCAAATTTATTCACTCTGTGAAGAGAAAAATTGATGACGGTTAAATTATTTTCATGCGTGCAACTTCACGTTTTACCCAAAATCATAAATGTCAAAATATTTTGTATATTGTATAAATTTTACTGTCATAAATAATTTTACGCTGAGCAGATCCAATCCCAAAGCTCACAGAGCAAAGTTGAACTTTGAAAGGAAGAAAACCCAGGTTGGAGCTTCGGAATTTGTAATTTGGGTGTCCTTTTACTCCCTCAACTAACATTGTCCAACATTGTCCAAGTGTCATCAACCTCGCTGCTGTGCCCCTACCTAGTTCCTTGAAGGCTGAAACCATGATTTATAGTTATTAACCTAGGCCGTATATACTTATAAGTCTCTATCGTATAAATACCTACAACAGATTTTAACTAAAAAATCTACACAGTTGAACGTCAATTTAACGTTTTTGATATTTTGTTGTGGCGTTAGGGATTCAAATAAAAAATACGTCCCGTGGGACATCAAATTCTAGGCCTGCACATAGGCCCTGATGTAAGCTCCCGTAACTGTTTTGAACCGCCGGAGCTCATTCGGAAACCAACCAACCATAACCATTCACCGTCAGCTCATTCGACCAACCGAAACCCTATTCGAACCGTCGACAGCTCATTCGGAAACCAACCCGAACCGTTTTCTCGTTTAGGAGCTTCTGGAATGGTCCATTACTCCATATGGTTCTCTACTTAGATATGTGGAACAGTTAATAGTTAGCCAACAAAAGCTTGATGGAAGCTTGGCTATAAAGATTTCGTTTTGGTCCCCAAGCTTACTTAATTCAATCAATTTCCTTCAGTCTTACACCATCAATCAGAGTGAACAGAGCTTGGAAGTGCCATACGAAAAGCAAAAGGAAAGCAAAATTAGTGTGGAACTGGGAAAACTTCTGCAACAATTAATCAAACTCAAGCAACATCAATGGCTGGAGGTATAATCCATTTTGGCATCTAAATTTTGATTCTTTTGAAGAGTTTTATTCTGCATATTTTAGAATCGATTTAAATCTAACATTTGGTATCAGAGCATTTTTATCTCTGCCTTGGTGTTTTGGAGAAAGACAGGTTTATTCTGTCTCGAGAAGTTTCATTGCATTGCTATGCGACAACGTCAGACTAATGCTTCATTGCTACACTATTGATTTAAGTGAAACTGTACCAGAATTCATATTACTATCCCTTTTCTGTGTTTAACATTACAATGAAGCTATCATATGCTTTTATTATACAGATTGCTAAAGTTATTCTTTCGAATCATACATAATATATCTGTTACTAATTTTCAATTAGTAAATCGACCAGTAGGTTTCTGATCCGCAAAATCTCTTCCATATGGAAGAAAGTTGGTTTTGAAAATCGTTGCAAGTCCATCATTGTTGCCGGGATCTGCAGTGGAGTCTCCAAATATGTAGGAAGCGGACACCATGGGTTTGCTAGGGTTAGTCTGTGTTGTGTTCAGTGGCAATAAAGCCAACAGACACGTTACAATGCCAATGTTTGCAAACCTTTCCATTACGTCTAATACTTCTGAAATGCTCAACTAGAAATTTTCATGGATACTGCTTAAATCATAGTTTTGGGATCAATTGGTGGTGCATAATATGTCCATGTATTTTTATTTATGCAATTTATAATTATTCTCATATCAACTTAATTTTATGCATAAAAGAAATAATGTCTAGTAATCCATATAATTTTTAATTGATTAGAGAATAGCCACAACATCTCTAATTAAATAATATTATATATTATGATTGATTAGGATCACATAAGGAATATTTAGAAACAAATTGTAATTAATTATACTAAATATAATAAATTTTATCCCACAAGAATTTTTATTATATTTACATAATTAATTAGGATAAAATATTAAATTATTCATAACTTACCCACAAGAATTATGAATTAATAGTTTTATCATAAAGTTCAAATCTATGTTAGAATAGTTGAATCTGCTTGAATTGGAAATTTAGCCCACAGGCAATTTTTGTGTCATTAGATTCAAATTTAAGCATTAATTTACATTGGTAAAGCATGAAATTTTATTTTATTTTTGCTAGTCTCAATTTTAACGTAAGCATGTGATCTTTAATTTTATGCAGTTGTAAAACCTGCAAATTTCTCTGAAATTCATTGTGATATCCCTGAAATTAAGGGAAATACAATCTCATTCGTTTTTTATGAATCTAATATGGTCAATGTCAATATTAACACTTGGTGGATTGATTCTGGATCAACAATTCACATTTTGAATTCCTTGCAGGGTCTGCAAAACCTAAGGAAGCCAGTGGGAAGTGAGCAAAGCATCTTATCAGGAAACAAGATGGGCTCGCATGTGGAAGCTATAGGAACATGCTATTTAACTTTAAGTAGTGGTTTTGTTTTAGAATTAGAAAAGACATTTTATGTTCCAAGTTTTTCTAGAAACTTGATTTCAGTTTCAAGGCTTGTACCTTTTGGATATTCCTTCAACTTTTCAGAAATATATTTCAGTTTATTTTATAAATCTGATTATGTTGGGAATGGTATTTTGTCTGATGGTCTTTACTGCATTAATTTACAAAACAATGTCATTTATGATTCAATGCATGTTAACACTGGCACTAAAAGATGTGTTATTAATGATGATTCCTCTAAATTATGGCACCAGAGACTAGGTCATATCTCCATAGAAAGAATTAAAAGATTGGTAAATGAAGGGGTACTTAATACTCTGGATTTTACTGATTTTGAGACTTGTGTGGATTGCATAAAAGGAAAGTAGACCAACAAGTCAAATAAAGGTGCCAATAGGAGTTCAGGCATATTAGAGATCATATATACTGATATATGTAGTCCAGAAATGGACTCACATCATCAGAGATACTTCATCTCTTTTATAGATGATTACTCACGATATATGTATCTCAACATGCTTCATAATAAGAACGAAGCATTAGATGCCTTTAAAATCTTTAAGGCTGAAGTAGAGAAACAATGCGGCAAGCAAATTAAGATCATGAGATCAGATAGAGGTGGAGAATATTATGGTAGATACACAGAAGATGGACAA
>ML783328.1:979382-989436 GCA_009831015.1 Picea engelmannii | reverse complement strand
TGCATTTGTTGTGGGAATGTTGGGACGATATCAGAGTAATCCAGGTATAGACCACTGGAGAGATGCAAAGAAAGTAATGAGGTACCTTCAAGGAACCAAAAACTACATGCTTATGTATAGACGGACGAACAATTTGGAAGTAATTGGCTACTCAGATTCTGACTTTGCTGGATGTATTGATTCATGAAAATCAACATCAGGATACATTTTTATGATGGCCAATGGAGCTGTATCATGGAGGAGTGCCAAGCAGACCTTGATTGCCACTTCCACTATGGAAGCCGAGTTCGTCTCCTTTTTTGAGGATACTTTACATGGTGTATGGCTTAAGAGTTTCATTTCTGGGCCTAGAATTATGGATTCTATCTCCAAGCCATTGAGAATGTATTGTGACAATTCAGCTGTTGTTTTTATGGCTAAAAACAACAAAAGTGGGAGTCGAAATAAACACATCGACATTAAGTATTTAGCCATAAGGGAACGTGTTAAAGAAAATAAAGTGGTCATTGATCACGTCAGCACTGAGTTGATGATCGTCGATCCTTTGACTAAGGGCATGCCACCGTTTAAATTCAAGGAGCATGTAATGAATATGGGACTTGGTTCCATTATGTAGTTTCTCATTGTATGGACAATGTTATTTTAATGAAATTCTTAATTATTGTGATGTTTTCCTCATATTTATGTGCACCTTAATTTGATTTGAGAGAATTCATCTGTGTAGGACCAAGAATAAACATAAGGTTTATTCATTAAGAAATTGTTGCCACATAAATTATAAAAGAAATAAATACATAGTAATAAATGGAAGATAATACTCGTCATAAGAGGACTTATCGCCATGATTCATGTATCTATTACTTAATACAAATTATCAATAGGTTTTAAGATGAGACATTAAGATTGGAAGTATGGACCAAGTGGGAGAATGTAAGCTCCCGTAACTGTTTTGAACCACCAGAGCTCATTCAGAAACCAACCAACCGGAACCATCCGTCGTCAGCTCATTCGACCAACTAGAACCCTATTCGAACCGTCGACAGCTCATTCAGAAACCAACCCGAACCGTTTTCTCGTTTGGGAGATTTTGGAATGGTCCATTACTCCATATGGTTCTCTACCTAGATATGTGGAACAATTAACAGTTAGCCAACATAAGATTGATGGAAGCTAGGCTATAAAGATTTCGTTTTGGTCCCCAAGCTTACTTAATTCAATCAATTTCCTTCAGTCTTACACCATCAATCAGAGTGAGCAGAGCTTGGAAGTGCCATATAGAAATAAAAAGGAAAGAAAAATTAGTGTGGAATTGGGAAAACTTCTACAACAATTAATCAAACTCAAGCAACATCAATGACCGGAGGTATGATCCATTTTAGCATCTAAATTTTCGATTCTTTTGAATATTTTTATCTCGCATATTTTAGAATCGATTTAAATCTAACACCTGATACTCTAATAATTCGAGAAGCATGGATTTGCTTTAACCTGCCAGTTGTTTCTCTTGGAAATTTGTACCAACGGCCTTTGTATAGCCTTGAAATTTGTACCACTGGTACCACCGCCTCTATGTCTGCACAAGGATTCTCGCAAAGACATGGACCTCTGTTCCGGTTTGTTGTTTGTGGATTGTGCGATTCGTTCATAAACAAGGCTGCATAATTAGCACAATACCTGCCGGCTGAGGTTAGAAGCTGGTTCAAGATAAAAATATATATAATGTAATTGGTCAATTTGGCATGTGTGGTATAACATAACTAATAATCACATGCTCTAGAGCTCAAGAATGTGGCGTCATTTTTACACCCATCTCCCATCGATTTTATCCATGGGAAATCACTCTAATAACATAGTAAAATAAGTGTATAAAGGAATTTCACTATTGTAATGAATGATTTGTTTTGGGTGTTAAACTTGATTTCTTATTTAAAAAATTAATTGTAAAAGAAAAAAGTTAGCCTAAATTAAAATTATTTTGTTACAAATATCTTTAGCTTTAGACCATGAGTCGAAAACTTCGGCCAGATGCAATAACCACTCAGCATGAAAACAACATCCTCTCCAGCATCCCCAGTCGAGCACTGGAACTCTCAATTGGAGCCACAACCCTCTTCCATTTCTGGTATTTTAGTTAAATCCACATTTGATAAGTTTAGTTCATATATGTTGAGTTTACCTTGACACCCCAACCAACCAAGTAGAGGGCTGCTTCCTTTGTAGCTCTAGCTGACTATGCTTTAGCCTCCACTGGTGCCTATACCTTTGCCTCATCTACCCCTATTACATTCATTAAGATGGAAGGTGAGAAAGAGACCTGGGTTGGTTATCCATGAACACACTTAATATAATTCTGCTTGGGTTGGTCAAAACATGATCTCGTAATTGGAAGTATCCCATTGCACTTGTTTAAGCACATAAGATATAAATGCAGATTCCTGCAATAACCAAAAGCATTGCAAACAACAGTCCATTGCACTTGTTTAAGCCCTTCAGATATAAATGCAGGCTCCTACAATAACCAAAAGCTTCTTGTTTACTTCCATGGACCACATACAATAGGCATCGACCATCCATCTTGCGCGAACAATCGAATAGATCATAACTTCCTGTTATGGAATGTAGTAGGCTAAATAAGGATGAGGATGGAGGTCACCATTTAGGATGGTGGTGGCTCATGACAATGTAAGGCCATGTTATTTTCACTCGATATGGATTGAGGTAGGCACTATGAAGGATGAGGATGGTGGTAGCTTGTGACAATGTAAAGCCCATGTGTCACTTCCAAGGTCATGTAGTACACAGAGTGCTATAAGTGCACCTTATGTGTACATGGACAACTAACAGAGGGAGAGGAGCAGGATCATTTGTGGATGAAAGCATTGGCAGTAGGAATTAAATGATAGTTTAATTTGAAGGTCATGTGGCACGCACACTGCCATAAGTGTGCCTTATCTGTACATGCATAATTAACAAAGGGAGAGGAGCACGACCATTTGCGGATGAAACGATTGGCAATCAAAATTAAATGATAGTTTAATTTGAGTGACGTTGGCAGGAGGAGGAATTAATAAATAAGGTTTTTTCAAAGTTTGGTTAAAATGAAAATTTTCAAATGTGTTAACTAGAATTAATAACTGGTGAACAATGTATTTAATGCTATATACACTATCTATGGATAGGTATGGCTGGTAAAGTCTACGATAACACATGTTCTTAACCATTAGGTCCACTGACGCTGAATGAGGCTGAATGGAACTACAATATTCATAAATATAATAATAAATAATATATTAGATAATAAATATAATATAATATCATAATACATAATACTAAATACATAGTACAACTTTTTATATTTAGATGTGGTGATTGGTGAAATTCATTGATTATGTAATTAATTCTACATATTGAAAGAAGTGAAGGGAGCAATAACATTTCAATTCTATCAACCAATTAGAAATGAGAAACACAAATATTTTTATTATATCCAAAAATATATATTTGTTTTTCTATGTTAAACATTACATTGCATACACAAATTTATGGTAAAAGACAAATTAATGTCACACAAAAAACAAACTCATTGCTATAGTCCCATGGAAAGAACTAATAAGAGGAATAGTTACAAAGTAGGTAGTGTTGTTTTTAAATTATATTTATGTTCAGTTTAAATGACAATTTTTTTCCTCAAAGATGTGATGGAAAAGTTATCACAATATCATTTTTTGTGTATTTGGTATTAAAAAGGGTACTAGTTGGGAAGTCAACTATTTTGTTTTTTGCATGTGGGTTTACCTAATGTCTTTTTGAGTTAGATTACAAAAAAATTGTTATTTTTTGTTCTCCTACCTATGGGGTTCTCTTAGTTATGAGGTTATTTTATGATATTTGTTGTCATACTTGTTTTTTATTGATAAATAATGTAACATTGGTGCAATCTAACTTTCAAATCACATATCAAATAAATGAAAATTATAACAAATAAAATTTGAATCAATACAACTATTTGACATTTGTTACGGCCAAAATAATTATTAACTAGTCTACTCATGCTAGCATCTACATTGATATAGTTAAGGTGTCTATTGTATCTTTGTTCGCTCTCTTCAAGGAGAAAAGGGATATATATATATATATATATATATATATATATATATATATATATATATATATATATATATATGCTTCCCTATCATTCAATGCATGTGGTTTGCAATGAATTGCAACTCTGAGAAGTAGAAAGTTCTGTGAGGAGGCAGTTATATTATTTTTAATGATTTCTTGATGAATGTTTGAATTAGGGTTTTATATATTTAATCTTGTATTAAGTTTGGATAATAATGTTTACATAGTCTTATCGTTTAATATATTTATGGTAAAACTTTTTCAACATTGTAAATATATTTCATTTTTCTCCACAAACAACCATGTTTGACAACCAAAACAAAATTAGCAAGATGGTGTTGGGTGACAAGTTTGTCCCCAAATATATCCATTTCAATCACACTCCCTTTCTAAATATCATAACAAGAACTACCTCTTCCATCTAATTCAAGAACTGTTGTTTTATTCTCCAAGCGTTTGCAATGAAAAAATAAAGATAATGAGGAATTACTTTTCTCCACTTTGTGAATATGTTTGTGTTTCTTTGGAACAATACATAATAATGGACAGATTAGTTGTGACACCACTTGATTTTAATTCTGCGAACATGGAAGCCACAAAGCTTGATGACTGTGCGGCTCCCTCACAATTTTTCCTGGACACTGCACCGACCTACTGTAATATACTATCACTGCAATCTACTATTTATCCTACTGTGAGATCAAATTAAGATTCAATCAAAAAAAAGGAGATAGAAGGATTAGAGTTTGGATTTGCAATTGGCTAAAAGGGACAACAGGTGGTTTGCAAGACGCAGGATGAAAGCATTTTAGGAAGCTGCCAAGAAAATAAAATGTCATTTATTATATTATAATATTTAGGTTTCTAAGTTTTATAATATTCTCCATCCATCCGTCTCCCCACTCACCGACTCCAAAGTGTCCACGTGTCTCCTCTCACTCATCGACTCCAAATTGTTGAATAGGAGGTGGCTTCCAGGTTTTTTTCGACTGGCTTTAGACCCGCATTACAGTTCGAAGAACCTTGGTTTGCGTAGCCTAGTAGGCTAAAGTAGTTTAATGGTTCTCTGTCTTACATTGGAAAACATGCCCCCAAAGTTGCTAGCATACCTGGTAAATATTCACGTTCCATCCAAAAAAATCCAAATATTAAAACAATTTGAACTCACTTATTTGTTTCCTTTTCCACGCTTAGGGGTTATGCTAGTTATAAGTAGCCTATTGTTTTCTACACTTACACCTCATCATGATTAGCTTATCCTATGTAATTAATCGAAAGAAAAGTACATGCTTCTTACAAGAGATAATTTTAAGAATGGAAATTTATCTTAAAATGTAAAAAACTTGGTGAATCTTATTAGTCCTTAATATGCAAACTATCAATTTTGTGGTCATATTTTTTGTAAAAATATTCAAATTTCTAAAGATCTTATACAGTTTATATAACCCATGGAAAAAACATGGAAAATTAACTCATGGAATATATATAACCCCTAAAATTTTCCATAAACTTTCATGTGCACTTCATCTCATACATGTGGTTATTTACGATCAACTAGAGAACATTCCACAGTATATTGAGTTGTGAGTTCTCTTTTGACTCCAAGATGACATTCTAAATGGATGATTTATTTGCATTCTTTGTTATGACCATCCATATAACTCAGGAATTAAGAAAATATTTACAAAGAACATAAAATTAAAAGTTTAGTTAGAGTGGTTGGGAGAAATGATTATGCCCTCGTATAACCCAAAAAAATAAACTATAATGCAAATTCTGAAGTGTATGCGACATGAAATCATCACACTAGACATAGCTACTATAATGTTCCAAAAATTTTCCTAAGCCTCATGAGAATACATCAGGTAGGTCAACGAAAGCTAAATACAATTTCATATGCCACAAGATATTTGCAAACCTGCTAGGGCTAAATTTTTCCTGAGACCACTGCCAAAAGCACAAAATAAAATGGACTTGGAGTAATAATCCACTAATTGCATAAATAGGTTATTTCTATGAATCTATGCTCAAAAATGGTGATAATAAGACTCTGTAATCGTTTGTTTAGGAACTTAAAGAGACCTACAAGGATAAAAGAGCAGGACCATAGTTTGATGCATGGAAAGTCAAGAAAGATGTCTGGAGGCAGATTTCTCAAATAGCTTCATGTAGGAAAATGAGAATGTGTCCTTGAAGAGAGAATTTGTTTTTATCTTCATGCACAGGCTATTTTACTTTGTTTCATAATTTGTAGCAGAATGTGTACTTGGAATTAGAAAATCATGTTAGAAACATTGTGGATATGGCCAGTGTTACAGAAGACAAATAGAAACAACACAAGGGGTTCAATCACTAAACATCTAGAAACTACTTCTAGATTATCCAAGTATAGTTCAGGCCATTAATATTTTTCCTTAATTTGAGGTCGATATATGTTATTCTGTGAGATTTTGTTGGTGCTTCAATGCTGGCATGAAAGAAAATTGTTGCATGCAAAATTGTTCAAGGGTTACATGTGAAATTGCAATATTTGTTGTTTTTTTGTTAGAATAAAGCATATGAAGGCTACATTTATAAACCATGTATGGTTAGATGTGCTGATATGACATTACATGTTCTTTCTCCTCTACATAGAATGGTGTGCGCACGATACAGTTTGTGTTGTGCTTGAGATATGATATGTACAACAAAGATTCTGCAAGATTATATTTGGATGTCTGGAAGCATGTCTGGGTAGTTTTCCACGGAAAACCAAAAACTTGTATCGTGGGCACAATTGTCTATGTAGAGGATAAAAAACATGTATTTCCATCGGTGGAAGCATATCTGGATAATTTGCCACGAAAAACCAGAAATTTTTTAGCCACGACCATGCAATTGCGTGATATTTTGTGGCTTGTAATATATTTTGGGCAGGAAAAAAAAATTACATGTTTAAAACCATGGATGGAGAAGCGCAAAGGTTCATGTTTCTGCCTATCTTCTAGATTGTTCATTGACTATGTTTTACTGTATGTACATATTTCTTGTTCTTCGATGCATACCAGCTTCCATTCATGTTCTTGTATTTTGTGCATTCCCACATTCAAACAAATAGAATAGCTAGAGAAAATGAGGGCGTCTTGACTACATCGGTTGAAGAGGATATATAAAGGTGCAGGCTTGTACTGTTATTTCATATTGCGTTGTTTTTTATTACATTTATGGTCTGTATATGTGTTCACCTTGTTTATTATATGTACATGTTGCGTTCCTTCCTACATGGTAAGTTATCTTCATTACATGCCTTCCTGCATACTAACCTACTTCATGTCCATTGTGTTTTTGCTGCATTGCTACATTTAAACAAACAGAATAGATGGAGATGACGATGGTCTCTTTTGCGGGTAAATAACCCTGTTTCTCTTTCTTATACATGTCTGTCTTCATTATAAGTTATCTTCAATACATGCCTTCCTGCATACTAAGTTACTTCATGTCCGTTGTGCTTTCGATGCATTGCTGCATTTAAACAAACAAAATGGATGGAGAGGACAATGGACTCTTTGGTGGGTAAATAGACCTGTTTCTCTTTCTTTTATATGTTTGTCTTCATACTAACTTGCCTTCATGTCCATTGCATATTCGACGTTGTTGCCTTGGAAAAAATAAGTTGCTTGGACAGGGAGATGAATTGTTTTGTGCAACAACAGAGGGTTCTGTGGTACAATATTCTAAAAGGTATACCAAGTGTGATGGTAAATTAAATATACAAAGCGGGTGGGGGCATATAATATTATACTTGAAATCGATGGCTTGGTAGTAATGGTCCTTTCTTCCCTCCCTATTTCTACCTTTTCCATTTTCTATTATCCCTTTTGTTTTCTAATTCATCTTCTTAGTGTGCTTTCTAAAAATGCCTTGGTGCGCCAGTTGGCAGACTAACGGTTTCACATATGTGGTAGCGCTTATACCTTATTCCATAGTTACCCACTTTCTCAATTGTGGGTGTCGGGCTGGCAGGTTGAATATTGTCCCCTGGTTTCCGGGGGTCCGTGATATATAGATTGGCCATGGTGTCGCGCACTCACGCCCTGTTTACTGTTAAACATTTCTCCAGTTAAAAAACTCAGATGCATACAATTTTATGGTTATTTATTCCTTCTGATGAACAATATACAATGCATATGCTTGTTTAGTCCTGATGTTCATATGCACATGGTTGCATTAGAAACATTTGGACTAGTGACATGGGCATGAGCAGTCAGTCATCCCAGACATCAACATATTGACAAGGCCAAAGGTAAAGATGCATACGCTGTGCTCTTACTATGTTTACTAAACAAATATCCTCAGGTATATATTCATCTATGGCATGGTGGATATGTTGATTCCATATGCAATACATGGTTTGCAGCTCACAAGAAGTTTCAACAAGTACAAGCGAGGCGCCGAACGTGTTGCATGTTCCACAGACTAAGAGGTGTGGTTGAAAAACTTTGCCTTCATAGTTCATCAAAGCTATGTGTGTACTTGTAGATTTATGCCAGTGAAAGAAGAATACCAAAAAAAAAAATCACACTACCATTCACTTTAGTTTTCCTGTTCAAAAATTGTCACCAGGTCTAGAGTTGTAACATCCAAAGTGCTATCAATAGAGGACTTGAACAACCGCTGAATTGGAAAAGTGTTCATTGCGGACATAATGGTCGTCTATACCACCTACTTGGACAAGGCAAACAAAAGTAGATCCATTATGCATGTTGTCATGATAGACAAGGAGGCCATGATGATAGTGACACTGACTGTTCCTCCACAACTTGTCTAGAAACATGTAGAAAAGATATTGCCACTTAATGGGATATCCATTACAAATTTTAATATATTGACCAAAACAGTATATGACCGTGGTGATTGCGATTGAATTATTTCAGTCAATGAAACAAGCATTGTGGAAAAAATTCTCCCTGTTTGTTCAAAATATCGTTTCGTCTCGGACTCGATTATCAACCAGCTTGTACAGAGCACTGATATTTACCCAATCAGAATGATTGGCGCAACTATCACATTGGCGAGAAAATTTGGCTCGCAACACATTCTCCATATAAAGGATGGAGAGTCGGACAACGACAACGCAATGGTACCTCTTTTCATATTCAGTTTTGTCCTTTACTTTCGCATGTGCATGTATCTCGGGTAAGTTACACAAATATTGCACTATTCCATGTTGCAGCTACAATTGTTCGATACATATTCAAATTTGTTTTCGTGAATGGAACAACAATTGCATAAAGGGAAAATTCCACTTATGTTGTTAAAAAATATAACAAAGAAAAGGGATGTTAGAGAAATGATCTTTTGGACAACCTAGACAACGTTTGTAACAGAGTTGCGAGCAGATATAGTAGAGGATCTGGAGAAACTAGCTACATCTATAACTGTTGTGTGTATACATCCAAAAAATCATCCTCACTTTGCTTATAGAAATAGCCTTCAACAAATTTTTGCTGCTTGTTTAATTTTATTTTTATTTTTTTAAGGGGAGGGGAGGGTGCAGTTGTGTATTATATTGTTCAATGTATTAATTCCTATGTTCACGTTCCCAGGTTGAAGGTGTTTTAGTTGCAGCCAATGTGTACTCGACCACCTTTGAACCTGTATGTGAAAAATGCAACTCTCCTGCTTCTGCCTCCGCTTTGATAAGTGATGATACGATTGATTTTCCGCGATGCGGTGAAAAATGTCCATATATATATGGACATTGCGTCATGTTTTCATCTGAATCGTGGGAAACACATACGTGCATTGTACGGTTATGCAACCTCTGTTACAAAATTTGCTTCCTAATTTGGCAGAGTTGTCGTATGAAATGTATCTATAGAAAAAGGAAAGCGTTGTCTACATGCTACAGGAGCTTTAGATACATAGCAAATTTACCTTAAATGAGGAC